>PVIW01016799.1:0-15658 GCA_004026585.1 Noctilio leporinus | reverse complement strand
GTTTCTGTTCAGCTAAAGAAAATATCAGCAAAATTCAAAGGGAACCAACTGTATGGGAAAACATAATTGCCAATGATACCTCAGACAAGGGTCTGATCTCCAAAATATAGAAAGAACTAATGTGACTCAACACCAAGGAGACAGACAGCCCAATTAAAAAATGGGCAAAGGACCTGAACAGACAACTCACTGAGGAAGATATACAAAGGGCCCAGGGGCATATGAAAGAATGCTCAACATTTCTAGTCATCAGGGAGATGCAAATTAAAACCACAGTAAGATACCACCTCACACCTGTCAGAATGGCAATCATCAACAAATCAACAAACAACAAGTGTTGGTGAGGATGCGGGGCAAAGGGAACCCTGGTACACTGTTGGTGGGAATGTAGGCTGGTGCAGCCACTGTGGAAAAAAGTATGGGGTTTCCTTGAAAACCTAAAAATGGAACTGTCTTTTGATCCAGCAATTCCACTACTTGGACTATACCCAAAGAATCCTGAAACACCAATTCATAAGAACCTATGTACACCTATGTTCATAGCGGCACTATTTACAATAGCCAAGTGCTGAAAACAACCTAAATGCCCATCAATGGATGATTGGATCAAAAAACTTTGGTACATGTACACAATGGAATTGTACATAGCAGAAAGAAAGAAGGAACTTGTACCCTTTGCAACAACATGGATGGAACTGGAGAGTATTATGCTTAGTGAAATAAGCCAGTCAGTGAAGGACAAATATCATATGATCTCACCCATTACAGGAGGATAATGAACAAAACTAACAACAAGCAAAACAGAACCAAATACAGTGAGTAGGCCTTCAGTGGTCAGGGGGAAATGGGTTGGGGAAAGGGGGGAGGCAGAGGCAAGGAAGGGTTGCAGCTTAGACAAGGACGTAGTATAAAGGAACCATGGACATAGACAACAGGTGGCATTGACTTTGGGGGGGATGGGTGGGTGGTGAGGGGTACAGAGGGGACCAAAAAGGGGATGGATGTAATACAACAACAATAAAATTTAAAAATAAGGAACAAAAAGAAATACTCCAATTTAAAGCAGCAAATAAACTTTCTTCATGCTTGCTGGTATAAAATTCATTTTGCTTATGTGAATGCCACAGAATTTGGAAGGGATATTAAACAACATTAAAACCAAATGTCAGCTTCATAGGAGAAAAATGAGACTCAGAAAGCATGAATTTATGTCCCAATTCATACTATCATACATATATTGCATGCATGTTGTTTTGAACATATTTCTCATCCCTTAAGGAGGAGTTCTGGATAACTTTAATCTACCCTCAGCTGTACAATGCAAAGGAGTGTGTGTTTGCACATATGGACACATGTACATGTGGTAGGTGGACAAGGGGAAGAATAGGTGATGGAAGAGAGAAAGAATAAAGAATGCGTATCATGATTAAGGGTGAAACCTAAAGAATATTTTAGCCAGTAGGTAATGGTTCTATCAAACCATTTCCCAGAGCTACTAAAGAAGAAAACAAAATGGCTATTTTAATTTGCTTTTTCCTCCAGCTCTTACCACTTCTCATGGAAATGATGTAGTACAATGAATTGAACAAAGGGCGAACAGTTAGAGGGGAAAATAAGAGAAAAAGATTAGGATATATAAAGTGAAGCTTCTCAGTTATTGATTATTGGCTGCAAAATTATATTTTGAGAGTACTGAGATGCCATCAAAGCTTGAGTTAATAGAGTTGAGAATTAATGCAGGCATTTTGTTCAATGATAATCATAACCTAGTCTCAAAAAACCCTTTTAGAGTACTGAGACACACCTCTTAGGAATCACAAATACTTGGATATATGCTCCAAAATCTATCAGATCATTGAGGCCCACTTAGTATACAATAAGAAGCATTGTATCTTCCATTTGTAACCCCATCTCTTTCTTCTAGCAACTTGGCAGCAGCACAGTTGAGACATGAGTTTACTTGAAGGGCTCAAAGGCAAGTCCACATTCCACTCCCTAGCACAGAACCACGATGGAATTATGGTAAATTATGTCAGCACCTCTCCATGGTTTTCCAAGTTCTCATCTGTAAACTGTTAGCAGTAATCTGTGAAATGCAAACCCTACATTTTCTTGTGTTCTTAGAATTATAGTAAGAAGAATTTGTGAGGTCATGGCTACCAAAATGCCATCTGGTTAAAACCTGCCATCCTAGCCATCCTAGCCCTTAGCTCTTTGGTATATCCCCACTCCCATCCCTCTGCTCTTATTTCTGATAAAGGTTGCTTTAAATCCCACAGATGACCTAGATATCATACACAAACACATGCACACACATACATACACTCATCACATTAGACTGTTTATGTGTCTGTTGTTTTTCACTACATTGTCTTTATCAAATAATCTAGTACATAATATAGCTGGTGCCTATTACATTAAATAGTAAATGAATGATGAAAAGTTAATGGATTTTATACAAGGAGAACCTGGAGAGAAGCATTATATACATTGGGGATAAGCTGCCTTTAATTAGAACGTTACCAGAACGGACCCTTGGAACACTTTATCCATCATTCAGTGTAAACAGCAAGCTTTAGTAAAATCAACACTTCCACACTTATTACTGTCGTGGGTCTACCTCATCGCCCCCATACATACACAGGCCTGTGTGCACTTGCATTCCATTTCCTGAACTTCTGGGGATTTAGCAAAGTCTTTGCTTTTGGATACACATCTACAAAACACAAACAACTAGTGCTATGAAGTACGTAACAAAGATAGGCTTAAATAGCAGGATAAACTGGCATTTTTCTCTTCACACCCCCTGATAGCCACTGTTTTTGAGCTAAAATCTGTGGCACTTGGTCTTTTTTCCACATTGTTGATACTTTTCTTTATTCCCACCTCTCTTACCCTACTTCCTTTCTAAAAATGTACATTTTTGTTTGAGGGTTCCTCATATGAGGTCTCAACTGATAATTTTTAAGTCTTCCTGTCTTGAAAAATATGCTCATTTTGCAAAATTCTTACTTCTCAGGTCCAAGAAACCCATTAGCCAAGAATCATAAATTTTCAGGATTTGTGGGCTCTTTTTGTTGAGACATAAAAGTATCCACTTCCCTCATATAGATAGGCTCTTTTCCTTTCTCATCATTCTCTCTGTAATAAGCCTTTATCTACTCCTAACAATGTCAAATTATGAATTTTCTTGCATATTAGAATATTTAGAAATCTTTCATGGGTTTTTTTCAACGCCATCATTTAATACAAATGACAGGCTGAACACAAAACATACAGACTGTTACAATCACAGGCTGATGTGTTGAATCCCTTACCTCCCCATGGAGGTACACACCCAACCATGGCTGCCCTGGATTCACTTAGGCTCAAAATAGCTGTAGGGTTAAGATAATATCCTTTCATTTGTTAAAGTATAGCCAGCATTTAGGACTCTGAATTTCCAGTAATATAAATTCACCTCAAACTCTACAAAGCAAACCAGTATTCTTATGATGAAAATACTTGGATATCAAAGACAAAGGGCAAGATCATGGTTAAACTTGAGACCTGACTAAGCTGACATCAGGATTTTCTCTCCTCTCTCTGTTCTGGTGCATATGGATTAGTCATTCTCTCCATAGTCATCTTCTCTGCTTCTTTGGTTGGCTTTGACTCCAACTGTTCCTGACCTTCATATCATAGAATAAAGGCACTCAGAAGAGAATGACTCATTATTGTTTTTCTGCTTCCAAAGCCTTGAAGTTGAGATTTTTTATAAACCAGCATTAAACTCATGCCCACTTTTGGACAAATAAATGATGGCCTGGAGGTGGGGTTTCCTTACTGATATTGTAACTCCCATAATAGTCACATGAACAGAGAGTAGAAAAAGGGCAATTTTTAGAAAGCATGTTGGGTAAAAATTTCTGTTGGTATCCATTATAGTAGCTCTTTTCTTTTTCTTTTTTAAAGATTTTATTCATTATTTGTAGAGAGAGGAGAAGGAAGGGAGGGAGGAAGAAAGGGAGAGAAACTTCAATGTATGGCTGCCTTTCACCAGGCTCTAACTGGGGACCTGGTTGGCAACCTGTCTTGCAACCTGGGTATGTCCCACAACTGGGAATTGAACCAGCGATACGAGGGTTCTCAGGCTGGTGCTCAATCCACTGAGCCACACCTCAGTTATGGTAGCTCTTGATGTATCTAATAACAAAAAGTGTCTACCTCTGTATCTCCCAGATGCAACTAAGGTATATTGTTATGTTTTATCTTCCTCCCTAGACCTAGTTCATACAAACCTCCTTTTGCCCATACTATATACAAAAGATATAAACACAAACACACATACAGAGATTTCTAAAAATCCATTTCCATATGAAGACTTGAGAAATTACTGACCTGAGTCACTGAAGAAATAATAAATGTTATCAAATAAATTTTTTTCTTAAAACTCTAGCCATGGCTAGGTGGCTCAGTTGGTTGGAGCACTGACTTGTACATCAAAGGGTGTTGGGTTAAATTCTGTCAGAGCACAGACCTGGGTTGTGGCATATACAGGAACTAGCCCATTGATGTTTCTCCCTTTAGTCTCTTTCCCTCATCAATTAACATGTCCTTGGGTGAGAATTATTTTTTAATTCTAAGCAAATGAAGCTTATTGAGAAATTTTTTTTTCCAGAGAGAGGGGAAGGGAGAGAGGGAGAGAAACATCAATGTATGGTTGCCTTTTACCTGCCTCCAGCTAAGACCTGGCTGGAGATCTGGCTTGCAACTACATGGTTATGTGTCCTGATTTGGGTATCAAACCAGCGACCTTTGGGTTCGCAGGCTGGCACCTACCCACTGCACCACCAGCCAAGGCTCTAGAAATACTAACTTTAGATCACTAGACCAGCTGGATATTTTGTCTAAAACTTCATAAAATTCTTATGCTACCCCAAAAGCTGACTTCATGATTTCTTTTGCAAAACATGACTAAAAGCCAACAGACATAACAGTGTTTGTGATTTCTGGAATAGTTGTTTCTTCTCTCTCATGTTTCTCAGTTGCTGAAACAATTTCCATAAAATCTTCTCTGCACACAGTTTACCCATCCAAAGGTAGAGGCGAGTGAGGCTGAATTACTGCTATCATGGGTGAATAATGCTTTATTTTAAGAGTGGGATTCACTGGGTGATATATTCCATTATTCTTTAATAGGTAATTTGTTAATATAGGAATAACATTTTTATTATAAGGATCTTCTAATAAGATAATAACTCACACAGTAAAGAATTGAGTATATATAGGGATTAAAGAAAGCTGTGTTGGAAACAGGAACAAAAATACATTTCATCCAGAAGGAGAGATACAGATCTAACACATGCCTTCATTTTTTCTGCTGTCCCAATTTTAGCTGAGGCCCCAAAGTCTAAGATCATATATTAGATGCCAAGTTTGATCACAGGATAAGAGAGGACGCTAAACTACGTATGAGTCTCTTGCTAAGAGATTGTACAGTGATTTCTTAGGGTACCTGCAAACTGTGTAAGAGACATTCCTCATGGAGACTGAATGGGACAGCAATTAGGACTTTTTGGATATCAATGTACCTGGGCCCTGTGCCTTCTTCCCCCATGGGCAATGAGGTATGCTCCCAGCCAAGGTGGCTTCCAGAGAACCACAGCTTGGTACCTGCTTCCTGGTATTTGAAGGACATATATCAGCTCATACCAGTGAACTGTAAAGGTGGGCCATTGTCTGGCTGGCTTGAGGGAGGAGAAATGAAACTATGACAAAAAGGTTAATCAGGAAATGCTGAGCAAGTTCTGTGAGCCAGATGCAAATTTTATCATGGAAATCCAGGCAAAGTCATTTTAAGAGACACTTTATCCAAGAGGAACCTTAGAGAATAAGTAACACCCAAAAAGGAATGAATCACAAAAAACAAGAGTCTGACAAAGAAATCATAAGCAGCCAACTGGAGAAAGAATGACACACCCAAAACAAGAGAATCTCATTAATAAGGTTGGTCTTCAAAAGGAATCCAGATCTCCTAGGAAAGAATCAACTCTTGGAATCTATGAGACCCAGATTGCAATTTTACCAGATGACTAACAAAGTGCCTGCCCTTCACCTCTGTTTCCAACTTTCAACTAGAAAATCCTATGATTACTAAAATAGCAACTGAGTGGGAGAGGAAGTAGGCCAGAAAGAGAAAACAAATCAACCATGATTCCTTCTTCCTTCAGGCTTCCTTAGCTGAATTGGGTTCCATGTGTAAATAAAATCCAGACCTGAATGTTGACATTATATTCAATTGGAGTTTAGTACTTGGAAAATAGAAACTATTCTGTTTTTTACCTAATAGTCCTTGGGAGGTAATAAAAATTGCATCCACAAAATGGGTCTGAAGAGGCAGTTTCTGCTTGCCTTCCCCAAGTTCTGTCTGATCAGTTTTTAGTTACACTGGAGATAACTTATTGATTGCTTGCCTGCATTTAAAGTACTCCTCTACAGCTCTGTCAGGATGCTCCAACAGGTGTGGTACTACACTCTTGGAGTTTCTCCCATATATGGAGGAAGGGATGAAGGTGTCTCCTTAATGCTGTTTGAATAATAATAACATATAATATATAATAATAATATAGTGTTAACTATATTATATATGACGCACACTTAATATTAGGTATATACATTTATATACAGATATAATACTAACCATAAATACACATTATATATGCTGTTGGTATTTTAATAGGAAATGAATTGAATCTATAGATTGTTTTGGGTAGTTTGGACACTTTAATATCATTAAAATTTTCCATCAATGAAGGCAGTATAGGTTTAAATTTTATTGTGTCTTCCTTAATTTCTTTCTTCAGTGTTCTATAGTTTTTATTCTATCTTCCTTAATTTCTTTCTTCAGTGTTCTATAGTTTTCCAAGAGGTCTTTTCTCTGGTTAAATTAATTTCTAGGTACTTTATTTTTCTTGTTGCTATAGAGTAAATATATCCCAGTTTCTGTTTCTGATATTTTATTAGTGTACAAAAATGCTTTTGATTCCTGAATATTGACTGTGTATCCCACTACTTTGCAAATTCACTTATTACGTGGAACAGTGTTTTGTGGAGCCAGTAGGGTTTTCTATGTACATTATTGCCATCAGCAAATAATGACAGTTTACTTCCTCCTTTCCAATTTGGATGCTTTTTATTTCTTTTTCTTTCTTATTGTTGTGGCAATCAGAACTTCCAAAAATACACTGAATAGAAGTGTTAAAAGTGAATACCCTTGTTCTTTTCTAATCTTAGGGGAAAAGCTTTTAGTTTTTGTCCATTGAGTATGATGTTAGCTGTAGATTTCTCATATACGATCTTTATTATGTGGAGGTATGCTTCTTCTAGTCCCACTTTGCTAAGCATATTAAATATAAGTGGGTGCTGTACATTATCAAATGCTTTTTCAGCATCTATTGATATTATCATAAGGTTTGTTTCTTTCATTTTGTTTATGTGGTATATTGTGTTTATTATTAATTTGCAAATATTGTATCATCCTTGCATTTCTGGGGTGAATCTGACTTGGACATGGTTTATGATCTTTTCAATGTATTGCTGGATCTTGTTTGCAAATATTTTGTTGAGGATTTTGGCATCTATGTTCATCAGGCATATTGGCCTATAGTTTTCTTTCTTTTCTGAGTCTTTATCTGAATTTGAAATTAGAATAATACTAGCCCCAAAGAAAGAGTTTGGGAATTTTTCCTCATTTTGAACTTTTTGTAATAGTTTGAGAAGCATAAGTGTTACTTCTTTTATAAATGTTTGCTAAATTCTCTAGTAAGGCTATCTGATTCAGGTTTTTCATATGCTAAGAAAGTTTTGATTACTGCTTGAATTTTACTAGCTATTATTGGTTTATTCAGCTTTCTGCTTCTTCTTAATTCATCTTTGAAAGATTATATGTTTTCAGAAATGTGTCCATTTCATCTAGGTTGTCAAATTTCTTGTCATATTATTGTTTGTAGTAATTTCTGACAATCCTTTGTATTTCTGTGGTATTGCTTTTAATTTCTCCCCTTTCATTTCTGATTATATTTATTTCAGTTTACTCTCTTTTTTAATTGATGAGTCTGGTTTAAAGCTTGTTTGATTTTATTTATCTTCAAAGAACCCGCTCTGGATTTATTGGTCCTTTGAATTGTTCTTTCAGTCTTGATATCATTTAACTCTGCTCTAATATTATTTCCTTCCTTCTACTTGCTCTGGGCTTTGTTATTGGTCCCTTGGTTCTTATAGATATAGTATTAAGTTGTTTATTTGAAATTTCTCTGTCTTTTTTAGGTAGGCCTGTATTGCTATAAAATTCCCTCTCATGACTGCCTTCTCTGTGTCCCATAGGTTTTGGGCTATTGTGTATTCATTTTCAATTATTTCCAGAAACTTTTTGATTTCTTCTTTAATCTCATTATTAACCCTTTTATTATTTAATAGCATGGTATTCAGTTTCCATGAATTTGAATGTTTTTGAGTTTTTTTCCTCAAGGTTTGTTTCTAGTGTCAAGCCGTTGTGATCTGAGAGAATGCTTGATATGATTTCATTCTTTTTGAATATTGAGGGTTGCCTTATGTCCTACCATGTGGTCTATCTTTGAGAATGCTCCATGCATATTTGAAAAGAATGTATATTTTGCTTCTTTGAGGTGAAAGGTTCTGTATATATCAATTAAGTCCATTTGACCTAGAGTGTAATCTAGTGCCAAATATCCTTGTTGATCCTTTGTTTGGAATATCTATCCACTGTTGACAGTGGAGTGTTAAAATCTCCTACTATAAGTGTGTTGCAGTTGATATCCCTCTTAAAGTCCTCCAAGATTTTCCTTATATATTTGGGTGCTTCTATTCTGGGTGCATATATATGTTTATAATAGTTATATCTTCTTCATGGATTCCTCCCTTAAGTATTATGAAGTGTCCTTTTATGTCTCTTTCTGTGACCTTTGTTTAAAGTTTATTTTGTCTGATATAAATTGCTATCCTGTTTTGTTTTGTTTTGTTTTGTTTTGTTTTTAATGTCCATTTGCTTGGAATATTTTTTTCCATCCCTTCACTTTCAGTCTTTGTAGATATTTTGTTCTGAGGTGGGTCTCTATTAGACAACATATGGGTCATGTTTTCTTATCTATTCAGCTACTCTGTCTTTTGATTGAAATATTTAACTCATTTACATTTAAGGTTATTATTAATAGGCACTAATTCATTACCTTTATTTTCTCTTTTTCCCTGCCCCCACCACCACCTTCTTCACCAGTCCCTTTAGCTTCTCTTGCAATGCTAGTTGGTGGAGATGTATTCTCTTAGCCCTCTTTTGTCTGCAAAACTCTTTATTTCACTTATTTCTCCATCCATTTTTAATGAGAGCCTTGCTTAGTAGAGTAATATTGGTTGCAAGCCTTTGCTTTTCATTATTGGAATAGTTTTTTGCCACTTCCTTCTTGGTGTAGTGTTTCTCTTGATATATCAACTGATAACCTTATTGGAGCTCTCATGTGTTATTAGCTGTTTCTTTTGCTGCATTTAATACTCTCTCTTTGTCTTTGAATCTTGCCATTTTAATTATGATGTGTCTTGGAGTGGGCCTCTTTGGGTTCATCTTGAATAGGACTATCTGTACTTCCTGGACTTGCATGACTTTTTTTTCATCAAGTTAGGGGAATTTTCTGTCATTACTTTTTCAAGCAGGTTTTCTATTCCTTGTTTCTCTTCTTATTCTGATATCCCTATAATGCTGATATTATTCCATTTCATGTTGTTCTGCAACCCCCTGAACCATTCTTCATTCTTTCTGAGTCTTTTTTCATTTTGCTTCGCTGTCTAGAATTTTTTTTCTACTTTTTCTTCCTGCTCACTAATCTGATCCTCTGCTTCATCTAACCTGATCTTAATTCCTTATACTGTGTTTTTCATTTCAGATATTGTGTTTTTCATTTCATCCTGGCTCTTATTGATATTTTCTGTCCTTTTTTATGCTGGTTAAGGAACTTAATTTGTAGTAGGGTCCTTCTAGCTTTCCTGGAATTCTTTGTAGTTTTCATTAAGCTCCTTGAGTGTCCTTATAATTATTAGTTTGAACTTGATGTCTGATAGTTTGCTTGCCTCAATTTCATTTAGTAGTCTTTTTATGGATTTCTCTTTTCCTTTTGATGGGTGTGTTTCCTTGTCTCCCCATTTTAGGTGACTCTTCTTGTTTATTTCTGCATATTAGGTTGACTTCCTCTGCCTCCATGTCTTCATAGTGTGACTCTTTATGTTGGGAGACCTGTAGGGCTCAGTGATGCATTTCCCTTGAGTTCCTGAGTTTGTTGCTCTTGGAATGCTCTTTATGCCTTTTATGTGGCTCTCTGATTGTTGGTTTATGTGGATTTTGGTGTTTGTTGGGTCATTCTTTGGTGGGTCCTTCCCTAACTGGCTGAATGAGTGTCACTCTCCCCACCATGTGTTGTATACTATTGTAAGGAGTTGAAGAACAAATCAAAACAGCCCAGGAAACAAACCCACACCCACAAAAATAGCCCCCATTATCAATAGCAAGTAAGCCAATATTAATAAAGGTTTAAAGAGTTTAAGAAAGAAATAATTAATATGATATGACTAACTGAAAGAAGTGTTTTGTGAGTGTAGAGGTAGGAAGAATAAGAGTAGGGAATAAAGACAAGGGAAAGAGAAAAAGAAAGTAAATTTTATATTATAAGTAAAAAAGGGAGGAGGGAAGCTGGAATGGAGTAAGAGAAGGAAGTATATAGTATTATGTTTAAAATACAGGTGCATGCAATCAATTGGCAAAATTTCAGTAAAGTAAACAACATACCACAAAAGTGTTCTATTTTGAAATAAATTTACTCTTATATGTAAATACATAAACATAGTCATTATTTTTTTAATTGGTCAAAAAAGTCTCCATTTGCCACAATAATAGACTCAATTCAACTTCGGAATCTTGAGCATGCTTTCATTAGCTTTATCCATAGACATCATAATGTTTTCAATATTAGCTTTAACAGCCTTTTTTATTGGAATGAGGTTGTTTATTAACTTTATTAAATGTTACATACATAATAGTCCAAAGGATTTGCATCTGTTGAGCTAGGTGGCCAGATTTCCTTTGACCAGAATTCAGGAACATTAACACTGAGACATTCTTGCACGTTTTTGGCGTTATGTGCTGGTGCATCATCTTTTTTTTTTTAATTTTATTGTTGTTGTATTATATCCATCCCCTTTTTGCTCCTCTCTGTCCCCCTCCCCACCCACCCATTCCCCCCAAAGTCAATCCCATCTGTTGTCCATGTCCATGGTTCCTTTATACTAGGTTCTTGTCTAAACTGCTCCCCTTCCTTGCCTCTTCCTCCCACCTCCCCCCAACCCCCTTCTCCCTGACCACTAAAGGCCTGTTCACTGTATTCATATGTTTGGTTCTGTTTTGCTTGTTATTTTTGTTCATTAATTGCCCTGTAATGGGTGAGATCATATTGGTGCATCATCTTGACGGGAGATAAAATGACATTAATTTGTAACTTGCTTCATCCACAATACAACTACTTCTCTCAAAACATCAAGGTAAACATCCTGGATCTTCATTGATGATCTTCTGGATTATATGTACAATATCTGGACCTGTGTGATCCTTGCATACCTTATGTGTTTTCCTTGTTGGTGTGGTGACATCAGGATCAGCATCATACACCTTCTTCATGTTGTAAACTGTACATAAAGAGATGTTATTGAAGTCTGCAATTTATTTAGCAGTTGACTCTGCACACAGTCCAGAAATTATGTTTGCTCTAACATTGTTTTCCTTCAACATGATGGTTGCTCTCACAAGTTAAGACTTTATATCTAAAACAATGATGTTAAATCATAACCTTAGAAACATAGTTTTTCAAAATTAATAAGAAACACATGAAATAAGGAGATGCAATGTTATTACCAATTGATCACATGTACCGTGTGTGTGTGCATGTGCATGCATGTACAATGAAAGAAAAAGAAAAAATACAACAACAAAAATTATATTTATAATAGCTAAGGGCTAGAAACAGCCTAATTGCCCATCAGTAAGTGCATGGATCAAAAAACTGGTACACAGTGGATAAGGAACCGGCCTGCAAACCCAAAGGTCGCAGGTTCGATTCCCCAGCCAGGGCACATAACCAGGTTGCAAACCAGGTCTCCAGTCAGGTCTGTGGCTGGAGGCAGGTGAAACGCAACCATACATTGATGTCTCTCTCCCTCTCTGCCTCTCTCCCTTCCCCTCTTTCTGAAAATAATGAAATAAAATCTTAAAAAAAAAAAAAAAAGGTACATTTACATAATGGAATACTATGCAGCAGAAAGAAAGAAGGAACTCCTACCCTTCATGACAGCATGGATAGAAATAGAAAGAAATGGCTAATTGAAATATGCCAGTCCATGAAAGACAAATACCATATGATCTTACCTATAACTGGACCCTAATGAACAAAATAAACAAATGAGCAAAATAGAACCAGAAACATGGAAATAAGGAATAAACTGACAATGACCAGAGTCGGGGGAAGGGACATATGGGGGAAAGAATGTGGGGAAGAGTCTAATCAAAGAACTCAAAGAGAAAATATAGAGGACCCATGGACATGAATAACAGAGTTGGGCTTGACTGTGGTAGTAGGGGTGTGGGTAGGGCAAGGGAAAGAAATCAGGGAAAATTGGGACAACTGTGTTTAAGTATAATAAAAGAACAACAACAATCATATATATATATACATATATATATGTATATATATACACATATATATATAATAAAGACCTAATGTAGCAAAAATTTTACCAAAATACTTAACAACAACAAATGAACTAAGATTTATATAGGTGAGCTGTGAATAAGAAGGAAAAAAGAAAGAAAAGTGTAAGAGATATAAAGAGGAAAGAGAAGTGAGAGAATAGAAAAAGAAATGAAAGCCAGGGTAAGACAGGAAAAACTTAACATTTAAAACCAAAAATAGAAAGAGAAGGAAAAGGGCAAAATGGAGTAGGAGAGGGGAATGGTAAAATTTGAGATTTGAAATACAAAGATAGTGACTATCTAGAAATAAGACTGAAGAACTCCAATGACCACCTTATCCACAACTAACAAGCAAAGATTGATAAAGGTGGAGAGGGAATAAGAGTATTATAAGAACAGGAAAAAGTGAGATAACTAATGACCATCGCAGATAGTTTTGAGAGGCTTGAGGTATGAAATATAGTAAGAGTGTGGAATAGAAATAAGTCATAGCAAGAGAGTAAATAGAATTTAAATCCAAAATAAAAAGATAAAGGAAGAAGGTAATATGAGTAACAAAAGGAATGGCAATGTATGATATTTAAAATAAATTATAATGTAAAACATAGTGATCTATGAGGCCCAAACTTGAAGGGCAAGATACAAATGCTTAAAAGCTGTGCAAGAGAGAAGATGGCACCTTGTTTGTTCCTGTCTCTCATCTCTGCTGGGTTGAGTAGATAAGGGCCTGAGGAACTGTATAGCTTCTGTGCCTAGAAAAAGGCCTTTTCAGAAATATTCCTTCTTTCCCTTGAGGAAATGTTCCCAGCAGGACACCCCTAAGCCTGAATTGGCTGATCTGCAGAGCCTGGAATCCCACAGGTGGGGGTTGGGCTCACCTATCTGTGAGAGGATCTTGCTGGCTGCAGATATCAGGCATTCATCTCCTGCCTCCCAGTCCTGAGCCTGCTGCTCTCTCACTGGAGGTTCCACCATATTCTCCACTCTGAATAGTTCCCTTCTCACTAGCCATGCTGGGTCAGGTCCTATCATTCTTGCAGTGCACTCTATTCCTCTGAGTTTTTAGTTAGCAGAGCCACTGTGCCTGCATGCAAATATGTGCAAGCCCTGGGCCCTTGCCAAATGTCAGGTCTCACCTCAGCTCCCCTATGTAGTTTCTGTGTTTCTGTGTAGCCCCCATGCTGTAGCACCAGTCCCTGGGGGCCTTGTTCTCCATGTATTCCCCCTCCCCAAAAATCAGTCTCTTATGGTCAGGAGTGGCCACCATCTTCCAGAGTCTCTGAGAGTTTTGTATAAAGTTTGTTTCTTTTGTGTGTGTGTGTGTGTGATACATAATTTACTGAACATTACTCTGGAATGCTGTGGGGCTGTTGGGGTGGGGTAGTACATGCAAGAACTTGAAGGTGAGAAATATCTGAAGTGGAGAAAACTTGAACTTCAAAATTAAATATCTAGAGATAGATTATGGTATACTACGATTTGTTTATCCACTCATTTACCGGAACCCATCATTATTTGGGTTGTTTCCAATTTGGGCCACTTTAAATGTTCATTTCTCTTAAGTAAACACTTAAGAAAGGATTTGTGAAGTCACATGATAAATATGTATGTTCAACTTCATAAGAAACTGGCAAGCTGTTTTCAAAAGTGGTCATGACACTTACTGATTTGCCTCACCATGAAGGAATGAGAGTTTTTATTTCTTTCTCAATATCCTTGTCAATACCTCATATTACCAATCCTTTTAATTTTAGTCACTCTATAAGCCTGATGTAGTAATTTATTATCATTTTAATTTGTATTTCCCTTATGACTAACGATGTTGAACATCTTTTTTTTTTAATTTTATTATTGTTATATTACATCCATCCCATTTTTGCTCCCCTCTGCCACCCTCCCCACCCACCGATTCCTCCCAAAGTCAATCCCACTTGTTGTCCATGTCCATGTTTCCTTTATACTAGGTTCTTGTCTAAACTGCTCCCCTTTCTTGCATCTGCCTCCCGCCTCTGCCCAACCCCTTTCCCCCTGACCACTGAAGGCCTACTCACTGTATTCATATATTTGGTTCTGTTTTGCTTGTTGTTAGTTTTGCTCAATATTGTCCTGTAATGGGTGAGATCATATGATATTTGTCCTTCACTGACTGGCTTATTTCACTAAGCATAATACTCTCCAGTTCCATCCATGTTGTTGCAAAGGGTACAAGTTCCTTCTTTCTTTCTGCTATATACAATTTCATTGTGTACATGTACCAAAGTTTTTTGATCCAATCATCCACTGATGGGCACTTAGGCTGTTTCCAGCACTTGGCTATTGTAAATAGTACCGCTATGAACATAGATGTGCATAGGTTCTTATGAATTGGTATTTCAGGATTCTTTGGGTATAGTCCGAGTAGTGGAATTGCTGGATCAAAAGACAGTTCCATTTTTAGTTTTTTAAGGAAACCCCATACTGTTTTCCACAGTGGCTGCACCAGCCTACATTCCCACCAACAGTGTACCAGGGTTCCCTTTGCCCCGCATCCTCGCCAACACTTGTTGTTTGTTGATTTGTTGATGATTGCCATTCTGACAGGTGTGAGGTGGTATCTTATTGTGGTTTTAATTTGCATCTCCCTGATGACTAGAAATGTTGAGCATTCTTTCATATGCCCCTGGGCCCTTTGTATATCTTCCTCAGTGAGTTGTCTGTTCAGGTCCTTTGCCCATTTTTTAATTGGGCTGTCTGTCTCCTTGGTGTTGAGTCACATTAGTTCTTTCTATATTTTGGAGATCAGACCCTTGTCTGAGGTATCATTGGCAATTATGTTTTCCCATACAGTTGGTTCCCTTTGAATTTTGCTGATATTTTCTTTAGCTGAACAGAAAC
>PVIW01016798.1:0-15661 GCA_004026585.1 Noctilio leporinus | reverse complement strand
AGAAATTAACCCAGGACTCTATGGTCAACTCATATTTGACAAAGGGGGAAGGAACATCCAGTGGAGTAAAAACAGTCTCTTCAACAAATGGTGTTGGGAGAACTGGACAGCAACATGCAAAAAGATAAAACTAGACCACCAACTTACACCATACACCAAAATAAACTCAAGATGGATAAAGGATTTAAACATAAGCAGTACCACCATAAAGGTCCTGGAGAAAAATATAGGCAGTAAACTTTTGGATATCCTACACAAAAATATCTGATACTTCACCAAGGGCAAAGGAAATCAAAGGACGAATCAACAAATGGGACTCTATCAAATTGAGAAGTTTCTGTTCAGCTAAAGAAAATATCAGCAAAATTCAAAGGGAACCAACTGTATGGGAAAACATAATTGCCAATGATACCTCAGACAAGGGTCTGATCTCCATAATATATAAAGAACTAATGCGACTCAACACCAGGGAGACAGACAGCCCAATTAAAAAATGGGCAAAGGACCTGAACAGACAATGCACTGAGGAAGAGATACAAAGGGCCCAGAGGCATATGAAAGAATGATCAACATCGCTTGTCATCAGAGAGATGCAAATTAAAACTGCATTAAGATTCCACCTCACACCTGTCAGAATGGCAATCATTAGCAAATCAAGAAACAACAAGTGTTGGCGAGGATGCGGGGCAAAGGGAACCCTCATACACTGTTGGTGGGAATGCAGGCTGGTGCAGCCACTGTGGAAAACAGTATGGGGTTTCCTTAAAAAACTAAAAATGGAACTGCCTTTTGATCCAGCAATTCCACTACTTGGACTATACCCAAAGAATCCTGAAACAGCAATTCATAAGAACCTATGCACACCTATGTTCATAGCGGCACTATTTCCAATAGCCAAGTGGTGGAAACAGCCTAAGTGCCCATCAGTGGATGATTGGATCAAAAAACTTGGGTACATTTACACAATGGAATTCTATATAGCAGAACGAAATTGGAACTTGTACCCTTTGCAACAACATGGATGGAACTGGAGAGTATTATGCTTAGTGAAATAAGGCAGTCAGTGAAGGACAAATATCATATGATCTCACCCTTTACGGGACAATAATGAGCAAAACTAACAACAAGCAAAATAGAACCAAGTATATGAATACAAGGAGTAGGCCTTCAGTGGTCAGGGGGAACAGGGTTGGGACGAGGGGGGAGGTAGAGGCAAAGAAGGGGAGTAGTTTAGACAAGAACCCAGTATAAAGGAACCATGGACATGGAAAGCAGGTGGGATTGACTTTGGGGGGAATGGGTGGGTGGGTAGGGGGACAGAGTGGAGCAAAAAGGGGATGGATGTAATACAACAACAATAAAATTTAAAAAAAAATGTCCTTACTTCTTTCAAGACAAATCATTCCACTCACGATTTGCTGTCATGGAGTCATTACTGCATTAATTAATCCCCCCAAATTGTCCCATGTCTTCAATCCCTGTTTTTGTAGTACCAGCTTTTCTCCTTTTGTCTATAATCATGCTCAAATCCTCTATTTTTAATAAATCACCTTCAATCCCTCAAGCTATCACCCTATTCCCTTAATTTTCTTCATGACTAAACTTCATGGAAAAGAAAGTTTGTACTCAATGATTTTATTTCTTTGTCTCTGACTTACTATTCAGACCTCTGCAATATGGTGTTTGCTTTTCTCTGAAACCACTCTCACTAGAGGCATTGGTGAATAATTAAACCACATCAGATTATTTTCTTTCCTCAAGTAGTATAAACTACTTGACTTCTTGGCAATATTTACCACTCTTCCTTGTCAAGTCTTTCAGTTTCCACAATAATACTTTCCTAGTTAAATTTTTCTGTTTCTCTTTCTCTCTTGATATTATCAATGTTTGCACCTTTCATTTTCTTTTCATATGAATCCAGGACTTTTCCTCCTTCCTCCTTACCTCTTTTTGTGTCTTTGTGAATGATGCCCAAATTCACCCATTTTATCTCCAGCATATTCCCTGTCTTGATGTCTTGCAAGAATTTCAAACTCAATATTTCAAAATTGTATCTTGCAAGTTGTTACTGCTACATACTGTCTCAGAGAATGACATCAATATTCACCCATTTCATCAAGCCATAAGTCTAAAATGATTTTCCTCTTCTTCAGAATCCTCATTCTCCCCCTTTCTATACTCCTCAAAATCCTATCACCAAATAATGTCAATTCCACTTGAAATTTTTATAAATTTGCCTTCTTCTTATCCTCTGCCTAAGTTTGCACTCTTGTCCTATTTCACCTTGACTTCTGCAAAAGCCTTACAGGTTATCTCCCTGACTTCAATATCGTCTGCCTGCAAATCACCATCCATTCAAATTCACCTTTAGAATACATGTTTGATTATGTCAGGTATTACTCCTAAAGCTTATCACCATATTGTGGTCTATCTATGGCTTAAATTGTTTTCCATTGTCCATAGGATAATGTTCAATGTTTCTTTGTTAGCTTGCTCTGTTTTGTTTTCTTTCAAGCTCTTTTTATTTCTTATTTTATAATTTAATATTTATTGTATTATAGTTCCATTACTAATTAGCCCCCTATCCCTAGCACTGTTGTCCACGAGTCCTTTTTCCTTTTGCTCAATCACTCAACCCCAACTAGTTGTCATTTGCTCATCTGCTCCCCAGCTATGAGTTTGTCTCTGTTTTGCTAGTTACAGCCGTTTGTTCATTACATTATTCCACATATGAGTAAAAACATATGGTATTGCCTTTGTCTGACTGGCTTATTTCACTTAGCATAATGTTCTCCAGATCTATCCATAACTGTTGTAGAAGGTAACAGCTGAGTAGAATTCCACTGTGTAAATATCTGTTAGTGGTTTTACCCACTCATCTACTGATAAACACTTAAGCTGCTTCCCTATTATGATGATTGTAAATAACACTGAAATGAACATAGGGATGCTTATGTTCTTTCGAATTAATGTTTTGGGTTCCCTCAGGTATATTACCAGAGTGGGAATCAATGTGTCAAAAGGAAGATGCATTTTTAATTTTTATTTTATTCTTTTATTGTCATATTACATTTATCCCATTTTTTCCCAATGTTCTCCCCTGCCCCACCCTCCCTATCCCCCGCCCCCCCCACAGTCAATCCCACATGTTGTTTATGTTCATGGTCATTCATGCTAGTTCCTTGACTAAACTGCTCCCCTTCTTTGCCTCTTTCTCCCCTTCTCCACCTTCTCCTCCCCTCTGCACATTGAAAGTATGTTCCTTGTTTCTATGTTGTTCTTTTGTTTATTTCATTAGTCTTCTGTATTGGGTGAGAGCATATAGTATTATATGTCCTTCACTGATTGGCTTCTTTCACTAAGCATATTACTCTCCAGTTCCATCCATGTTGTTGCAAAAGGTAGAAGTTTCTTCTTTCTTTCTGCTATATAGTATTCCATTGTATAAATGTACCAAATTTTTTGACCCATTCATCCACTGATGGACCTTTTTAAGATTTTTGAGGCTGATCCATTCTACATTCCATAGTGGCTGCTCCAATCTGCATTCCCACCAATAGTGTAACAGATTTCCCCTTTCTCCACATCCTTGTCAGCATTTGTTTGTTGATTAATTAATGATTCTGACAGATGTGAGATGGTATCTCATTGTGGTTTTAATTTGCATTTCTCTGATGATTAGTTGAGCATGTTTTCATGTCTATGGGCCCTCTGTATGTCCTCTTTGGAGAACTGTCTATTCAGGTCCTTTGCACATTTTAAAATTATTATTATTATTATTATTATTTTGGTGTTGAGTTTTGGAAGTACTTAATACATTTTGGATTTTAACCCATTATCAGGTGTATCAGCAAATTGTTCTTGTATTCTGTGGGTTTTCTTTTTATTTTGTTAATTTGTTTGCTGTTCCAAAACATGTAATTTGATGTAGTCCCATTTGTTTATTTTTTCTCTTTTTTCCCCTTGCCTGGGGATATATATCCAGTAAAAAATTTCTGCAGGCAATGTCCTAGATTTTGTTGGTTATGTTTTCTTCTAGGATTTTTATGGTTTGGGATATAACATTTAAGTCTTTGATCCATTTTGAATTTATTCTGGTGTGTGGTGTAAGAAAGTGGTCTAGTTTAATTTTTCTGCATGTATCGGTCCGATTTTCCCAACACCATTTATTGAATAAACTATCTTTAGCTCATTATATGTGTTTCCTTCCCCTGTTAAATATTAATTGACTATAAAGGTGTGAGTATATTTTTGGGATCTCTATTATGTTCCCTTGGTCTATATGCCTGTTTTTATGCCAGTACCATGCTGTCTTGATTACTATGACCTTATGATATAGTTTGATATTAAGTAGTGTGATTCCTCCAACTTTGTTTTTCTTTCCCAGGATCACTGTTACTATGCAGGGCCT
This sequence comes from Noctilio leporinus, assembly GCA_004026585.1. Lineage (NCBI taxonomy): Eukaryota > Metazoa > Chordata > Mammalia > Chiroptera > Noctilionidae > Noctilio > Noctilio leporinus. Next base: position 11,250 of record PVIW01016798.1, on the reverse strand, counting down.
TTTGTGGTTCCATTTAAATTTTTGAAATGTTTGTCGTAGCTTTGTGAAATATACCATTGTAATCTTGATTGGAATTGTGTTGAAACTATAGATTGTTTTGGGTAGGATAGGCTTTTAATGACATTAATTCTTCCTATCTATGAACACGATATGTACTTCCACTTGTATCTTCTTCAGTGATTTATAATTTTCCAAGTACAGGTCTTTTACATCTTGGTTAAGTTTATCCCTAGGCATATTATTCTTTTTGAAGCAATTGAATTGGTTTGCCAATTTCTCTTTCTTTAGTTCATTTCTGAAATACAAACATACAACTGAGTTCTGGATATTAATTTTGTATTCTGGTACATTACTGAATTCATTTATCAGTTCAGGTGGTGTGTTAGTGAAATCTTTGGTGTTCTCTATGTACAGCATCTGAGATACCCTGAGTCATCTGCAAATAAAGACAGTTTTACTTCTTCCTGTCCAATTTGGATGTCTTTTCTTTTTTCTTCTTTTTGCCTTATTGCTGTGGCTAGGGCTTTAAGTACTATGTTGAATAAGAGAGGGGAAAGCAGGCATCTCTGTCTTGTTACTGATCTTAAGCAGAATGCTTGTAGTATTTGCCTGTTGAGTATGATGCTGGAAGTGGGTTTGTCATGTTTGGCCTTTATTATGTTTAGGTATGTTACCTCTATCCCCACTTTGCTGAATGTATTGACTATAAAATGGTGCTGGATTGTATTAAAAGTTTTCTCTGCATCTATTGAGATAATCATGTGGTTTTTATCTTTCATTTTGTTTATGTAGTGAACTACAACTATTGATTAGTTAATGTTGTACCAGCCTTGCATTCCTGGAGTAAATCCCACCTAATTATGCTGTATAATCTTTTTGATGCATTGCTGTATTCAATTTGCTAACATTTTGTTGAGAATTTTAGCATCTATGTTTATCAGGGATATTGGTCTATAATAAACTTTCTTTGAAGTGTCTTTTTTAACTTTAATTTTATTTTATTGTTGTATTACATTTATCCCATTTTTCCTGCACTGTGCACTTTGCCCCACCCTTGCCATATCCCTCCCACAGTCAGTCCTTCATGTGGTCCATGGACATGAGTCATCCATGCTTATTCCTTAACTAAACTACTCCCCTTCATTGTCTCTTTTTCCATCCCCCTCCCCTCCTCCCTGCACACTGAGTCTGTTCCTTGTTTCAGTGCCTCTGGTTTTGTTTAGCCAGTTTTTTTTTTTTGTTTTGTTTTGTTCATTAGTCTCCTGTATTGGGGGAAATCATATGGTATTTGTCCTTCACTGAATGGCTTATTTCACTAGCATAATACTCTCCAGTTCCACCCATGTTGTCCCAAAAAATAGGAGTTTATTCTTTCTTTTTGTTGTGTAGTATTCCATTGTGTAAATGTACCAAAGATTTTTTGACCCTTTCATCTACCGAGGGCAATTTAGGCTGTTTCCAACACTTGGCTATTGTAAATAGTACTACTAGATGAATATAAGAGTACATAGGTTCTTGGGAATTGGTGTTTCAGGGTTCTTCAGGCATAATCTAGCAGTGGAATTGCTGGGTCAAAAGGAAGTTCCATTTTTAGTTGTTTTTTAAAAGATATTATTCATTACCTTTAGAGAAAGAAGGGCAGGGAGGGAGGAAGAAAGGGAGAGAAACATTGATGTATGGTTGCCTTTCACCTGCCTCCATCTATGGACCTGGCTTACAACCTGGTTATGAGCCCTGGCTGGGAATTGAACCAGCCCATTTTTAGTTGTTTTTTAAGTTTTTTGAGGCAATTTTATATTGTTTTCCATAGTGGCCGCACCATTCTGCATTGCCACCAGCAGTGCACCAGGATTCCTTTTTCTCCATGTACTCACCTACACTTGATTGTTGATTGGTTAAAGATGGCCATTCTGAGAGATGTGAGGTGGTATCTCACTGTGGTTTTAACTTGAATCTCTCTGATCGCTAGTATTCATATGCCTATGGGCCCTTTGTGTATTCTCAGAGAAGTGTCTGTTTAGGTCCTTTGTCCTTTTTTTCCCCTCTCTCTCTTTTTTAATAGTTGTTGTACTACATCCATCACATTTTTGCTCCCCTCCGTCCCCCTCCCCACCTACCCATCCTCCCCAAAGTCAATCCCACCTGTTATCCATGTCCATGGTTCCTTTATACTAGGTTCTTGTCTAAGCTGCTCCCCTTCCTTGCCTCTACCTCCCCCCTCCCTGCTCAATTTCCCCATGAAGGACCACTGAAGGAGTGTTCGCTGTATTCATATATTTGGTTCTGTTTTGCTTGTTGTTAGTTTTCTTCATTATTGTCCCATAATGGGTGAGATCATATGGTATTTGTCCTTCACTGACTGGCTGATTTCACTAAGCATAATGCTCTCCAGTTCCATCCATGTTGTTGCAAAGGGCACACGTTCCTTCTTTCTTTCTGCTATATAGAATTCCATTGTGTAAATGTACCAAAGTTTTTTGATCCAGTCATCCACTGATGGGCACTTAGGCTGTTTCCAGCACTTGGATATTGTAAATGGTGCTGCTATGAACATAGGTGTATATAGGTTCTTATGAATTGGTGTTTCAGGATTCTTTGGGTATAGTCCAAGTAGTGGAATTGCTGGATCAAAAGGCAGTTCCATTTTTAGTGTCTTAAGGAAACCCCATACTGTTTTCGATAGTGGCTGCACCAGCCTACATTCCCACCAACAGTGTATGAGGGTTCCCTTGGCCCCACATCCTCACCAACACTTGTTGTCTATTGATTTGTTGATGATTGCCATTCTGACAGGTGTGAGGTGGTATCTTATTGTGGTTTTAATTTGCATCTATCTGATGACTAGTGATGATCATTCTTTCATATGCCTCTGGGCCCTTTGTATATCTTCCTCAGTGAGTTGTCTGTTCAGGTCGTTGCACATTTTTTAATTGGGCTGTCTGTCTCCCTGGTGTTGAGTCACATTAGTTCTTTATATATTTTGGAGATCAGACCCTTGTCTGAGGTATCATGGGCAATTATGTTTTCCCATACAGTTGGTTCCCTTTGAATTTTGCTGATATTTTCTTTAGCAGAACAGAAACTTTTCAATTTGATATAGTCCCATTTGTTGATTCATTCTTTGATTTCCTTTGCCCTTGGCGAAGTATCAGTAAACATATTTTTGCGTAGGATATCCAAAAGTTTACTGTCTATTTTTCTCCAGGACCTTTATGGTGGCACTGCTTATGTTTAAATCCTTTATCCATCTTGAGTTTATTTTGGTGTATGGTGTAAGTTGGTGGTCTAATTTTATCTTTTCCCACGTTGGTGTCCAATTCTCCCAACACCATTTGTTGAAGAGACTTTTTTCACTCCATTTGATGTTCCTTCCCCCTTTGTCAAATATGAGTTGACCATAGAGTCCTGGGTTCATTTATGGGCTCTCGATTCTGTTCCATTGATCTATATGTCTATTCTTATGCCAGTGCCATGCTGTTTAGATGACAGTAGCCTTGTAGTGTTGTTTGAAGTCCGGTACTGTGATTCCTCCTACCTTGTTCTTCTTTCTCAAGCTTGTGGTGGCTATTTGTGGGCATTTTTGGCTCCATATAAAGTTTTGAAGTATTTTTTCTATTTCTGTGAAGTCTGTCATTGGTATTTTAATTGGGATTGCATTGAATCTGTAGATTGCTTTGGGTAGTATGGACATTTTAATGATGTTAATTCTTCCCATCCACGAACATAGTATATGCTTCCATTAATTTGAATCATCCTTGATTTCTTTCTTCACTGTTCTGTAGTTTTCTGAGTACAGTTGTTTTACCTCCTTAGTTAAGTTTATTCCTCGGTACTTTATTTTTCTTGTTGCTATGGTAAATGGGATTTTTTTTTCACTTCTATTTCTGTTGTTTCATTATTGGTATACAAAAATGCTTTTGATTTCTGGATATTGATTTTATAGCCAGCTATTTTGCTAAATTTGCTTATTAGGTTGAGTAAGTTTTTGGTGGAGCCCATTGGGTTTTGTATGTACACTATCATATCATCTGCAAATAATGACAGTTTGACTTCCTCCTTCCCAATTTGGATACCTTTGATTCCTTTTTCTTCTCCGATGGTGATAGCTAGAACTTCCAAGACAATGTTGAATAGAAGTGGAGAAAGTGGACAGCCATGTCTCGTTCCTGATTTAGGGGGGAAAGCTTTCAGTTTTTGTCCATTAAATATGATGTTAGCCTCAGGTTTCTCATAGATGGCCTTTATGATGTTGAGGTATGCTCCCTCTATGCCCATTTTGTGGAGGATTTTTATCATAAATGGTTGCTGTACTTTATAAAATGCTTTTTCAGCATCTATTGGTATGATCATACAGTTTTTATCTTTCAATTTGTTGATGTGGTGTATTACATTTATTGATTTACGAATGTTGTACCATCCTTGCATCCCTGGGATGAAGCCCACTTGATCATGGTGTATGATCTTTGTAATATACTGCTGAATCCGATTGGCCAATATTTTGTTGAGAATTATAGCATCTATGTTCATCAGACATATTGGCCTGTAGCTTTCTTTCTTAGTTGGATCTTGCCCTGGTTTTGGGATTAGAATAATATTGGCCTCATAGAAAGAGTTTGGGAGTCTTTTCTCTTCCTGAAAATTTGGTATAGTTTGAGGAGGATAGGAGTTAGTTCTTCTTTAAATGTTTGGTAAAATTCACCTGTGTAGCCATCTGGACCAGGGCGTTTATGCTTTGGGAGACTTTGGATTAATTCTTTAATTTCACTAGTTTTTATTGGCCTGTTCAGGGTTTCTGCTTCTTCTGGGTTCAGTTTTGGTAGATTATACCTTTCCAGAAATGTGTCCATTTCATCCAGGTTGTCATATTTTTTTTGTCATATAGTGTTTGTAGTAATTTCTTACAATCTTTTGTATTTCTGAGGTATCAGTTGTGATTTCCCCTCTTTCAGTTCTGATTCTGTTTATTTGGGTCCTCTCTCTCTTTTTCTTGATGAGTCTGGATAAGGGCTTGTCAATTTTGTTTATTTTTTCAAAGAACCAGCTCCTGGTCCTGTTGATTCTTCGAATTGTAGTTTGAATCTTTGAGTTATTTAGTTCTGCTCTGATCTTGATGATTTCCTTCCTTCTACTTGCTCTGGGCTTTGTTTGTTGTTGCTCCTCTAGTTTTTGCAGCTTTGTGGTTAGGTTGTTTTTATAAACTTTTTGTAACCTTTTTTGGAAGGCCTGTATTGCTATAAATATCCCCCTGTGAACTGCCTTTGCTGTATCCCATAGGTTTTGGGCTGTTGTGTGTTCATTGTCATTTGTTTCCATGAACTTTTTGATTTCATCTTTAATCTCATTGTTAACCCCTTTATTGCTTAAAAACATGTTATTCAGTCTCCAGGAGTTAGAGAATTTTTGTTTTTGTTTTTGTTTTCTCTTGAGAATGGTTTCTAGTTTCAAGCCATTGTGATCTGAGAAGATGCTTGGTATGATGTCAATTTTCCTGTATTTGTGGAGGCTTGTTTTGTGACATACCATGTGGTCTATCTTGGAAAATGATCCATGTACATTTGAAAAGAATGTGTAATTGGCTTCTTTGGGGTAAAATACTCTGTATACATCAGTTAGGTACATTTCCTCTAGAGTGTTGTCCAATGCCACAACATCTCTGGGGATATTTTGTTTGGAAGATCTGTCCATTGTTGATAGTGGGGTATTAAAATCCCCTACTATTAGTGTGTTGATGTCTATGTCTTCCTTAAAGTCTCCCAAGATTGTCCTTATATATTTCAGAGCTCCTATGTTGGTTGCATATATGTTTATCAGAGTAATTTCTTCTTGATGTATTTTTCCCTTAAGTATTATGAAATGTCCATCTTTGTCCCTTTTTATGGCCTTCATTGTAAAATCTATTTTATCTGAAATCAGTATTGCTACTCCAGCTTTTTTTTCGTGTCCATTTGCTTGATATATATTTTTCCATCCCTTCACTCTCAATCTGTGTTGATCTTTTGTTCTGAGGTGGGTCTCTTGAAGACAGCATATATGTGGGTCCTGTTTTCTTATCCATTCAGCTACCCTATATCTTTTGATTGGTGCATTTAATACATTTACATTTTAGGTTATTATTGATTGATACTTATTCATTGCCATTTTCTCCCTTTGTGTCTGTATTCCTCTTTGGCTTCCTCTGTTTCTTCATTTTATTTAGTTATTTTTATAGCAGACCCGTTAGCATTTCTTGCAATGCTGGTTTGGTAGAGACATATTCTTTTAGGTTTTTTGTTTTGTTTTGTTTTGTCTGAGAAGCTTCTTATTTCTCCTTCTATCTTGAATGAGAACCTTGCTGGGTAGAGTATTCTTGGTTGCAGGCCTTTGTTTACCATTACTTGAAATACTTTTTGCCATTCCCTTCTGGCTTGAATTGTTTCTGTTGAATAATCATTTGATAGCCGTATTGGAGCTCCTTTATATGTTATTTTTCTTTTCTCTTGATGCTTTTAGGATTCTCTCTTTGTATTTGAGATAAGCCATTTTAATAATAATATGCCTTGGTGTTGGTCTATTTGGGTTGATCTTCATTGGGATCCTCTGTGCTTCCTGAAGTTGATTAATGTTTTCACTCATCATGTTAGGAAAATTTTCTATCATGACTTTTTTGATCAGGTTTTCCATTCCTTGTTTCTCTTCTCCTTCTGGTATCCCTATGATACAGATGTTGTTATGTTTCATGTTGTCCTGCAGCTCTCTTAACCCCTCTTCCGTCTTATTCAGCTTTTTTAATTCTCTTGTACTGTCTTGGAGTATTTGTCTACATTATCCTCCAACTTGCTGATCTGGTCCTCTGCTTCCTCTAGCCTACTGTTGATTCCTTCTACTGTATTCTTCAATTCAGAAATTGTATTCTTCATTTCCTCCTGGCACTTATTGATAATTTCTATGTCCTTTTTCATGCTGTTGTAGTTCTCAGTAAGTTCCTTGTAACTTCCCTGGAGTTCTTTGTAGTTCTCCTGGAGTTGCTATAGTTTTCTTTGATGTGGCTGAGTCAGTGAGCTTTTCTAGTATCATTTTTTGAATTCCTTATCTAATATTTCAGGTGCCTCTGTTTCATTTTGTCATCTTTCTGGGGATTATTCCTTTATTTTTGGTGATGGACTGATTATTTTTTCCCCCATTTTGGGTGTCTGCTGTTGCTTGCTTTTTATTTTTTTGCTTTTTCCTTGGGTTAACCTGCTTTCCTTCCTTGCCTTAGTTGAGCACCCTTCTGTGATAGGAGATTTGTGGATTTCAATGTTGCATTTTCCCAGATTTTTCTCTTCTTGTTGTTCTTGGTGTGTCCTTTATTTGGGCTGTCTGGTTGTATTCTGGACCTGTGGGCTTTTAGCAGGAAAAAAAAGGAAAAGAAATAAAAAAGGAAAAAGGAATTAAAAATGATAATAATAAGAAGAAAGGGTTTAGATGGCTATTCACCCTTAATAATAATTCCTGATTGGTCCAGATGGAGTCAGGACCTGAGGGCTTTTAGCAGGAAAAACAAACAAACAAAACAAAAGTATACATACATATATGATAAGCAAAAAGTTTAGGTGGCTGTTCACCCTTCATGATCCCTGATTGGTCCAGGTGGAGCCGGGACCTCTGGGCTTATATCAGAGAGAGACAGAAAAAAAAAGGGGGAAAAATTCACAAGACAAAGAAAAACCAATATTAATAAAGAAAGGGTTTAGGTGTCTGTTCACCCTTCATGATCTCTGTTTGGTCCAGGTGGAGCCAGTACCTGAGGGCTTTATTAGAAAGAAAAGAAAGAAGAAAAAAAAGGGGAGGGGGGGAAAGTCACAAGACAAAGAAAAACCAATATTAATAAGGAAAGGGTTTAGGTGTCTGTTCACCCTTTATGATCTCTGATTTGTCCAGGTGGAGCCAGGACCTGTGGGCTTTAAAAGGAAGAAAAGAAAAAGGAAAAAAGAAAAAAAAAGGTGAGGGGGGAGAAAAAGAAAGGAAGAAAAGAATAAAGAAAAGGTTTAGGTGGCTGGGGAAGGGAGGAATACTTAGATTGAGGACTGGGAATGCATTATAGTCAGAGAGTGAGTAGCCTTTAAATCAAGAATAGGGGAGGGAGTCTTGGGTATTTAGGTGGATTGGGGTAGGCAGGAGGAAATAAGAATATATGAGAAGTAACTTTTGAAAAGGATATGTTAGGGATTAATAGTTCATGTATATCTCAGTATAACTCAGATGCTTGAGGTTAGCAGCAATCCATTTCCTGAGGCTGCCTCTTTTTTTTAGTCAGGTCTCTGCAGTCTATAGTCTATGTGGCCTTAGCGTGGCAGGGCCTCTGATTGTCACAGTCAGGCCTGATTCTGAGTGTCAGCCCCCAGGAATGCTGGGCCTTCAGTAGCCTAGGTGGATTTTAGAGCTGCTGGTATTCTACAGCATGCAGGGTATCTCCTCCCACTCCTGGTGGAGGTTCCTGCCTGTGATAGGCACCTGGCACCCCTGCAGTGCAGTGGGCAACCTCTCTGATTCCTGTGATGACTGGCCCTGCCTCCACTGCTCCTGGAGGAGGCAGCCCCCATCTGCCAACGGTACCCGGGGTCCGCCAACACTGCCCAGGTCCCCTGGGCAAGAGCCAGTCCTCCAAGCCGACCAGCTCTCCGAGGAGTCCTTTACTAGGCCTCTGTGATGCGCCTCTCCCAGGCATCTGCGGTCTTTGTGTCGGCAATGCGCAGGTCAGTTGCCCCCGCTACTAGTTCCCAGCTAGCAGTTTGGAGTTTCCTTGGGAGCCTTGGAGCCTGTGTGGGTGCGCAGGGCTGGGCCTCCCCCCTCGCAGGGGCTTTAAACTGCTGTTTCCCTGGTGTCCAAGCAGCACTGTTTTTGTACCTCTTGCCTCCCTGGCCAATGCACTTCCCTGCTCCTCCACTCCTGCTCCCCACAGGACTCTTCTCCTCCGCCTCTAGCCCTGTGAAGAGCTTCCTCTCCCTGTTGCCAGAGCGAGTCTCTCACAGCCTCCCTCCCCTGCAGGAGTTCAATTTCTTGTTCCCCACCACGTTTGCCCTCACTGTCCACACTTCATTGTTCAGATTTCTAGTCGCCAGGGACCCTGGAGCTGCTTCAGTTAAAGACGCCCCTCAGGGTAGAGCCGCCACTGCCCAGAGCCGACCTTGGCCTGCCGGCGGTAAGTCCGGAGTCCCCCCACCTGGTCTCCTGTAGGTCTCCGCTGAGTCTGGGCTGTGCTCCCCTGTGTCCAGATGCTGACCGTTCCAGTTCTTAAGGACCTGAAGACGTCTCTCACGCGCTCCCTCTCCTGTCCTCTAGCTGCTCTGGTACTCGAGAACACCATCAGCACTGCTCTCTACTCTGTCGCCATCTTTCTTTTTCTTTTTTCCCTTTGTCCATTTTTAATTGGGCTGTTCCTTTCCCTGATGTTGAGTCGCTTAAGTTCTTTATATATTTTAGATGTCAAACACTCATCTAAGGTATCATTGGCAATAGGTTTTTTCATACAGTTGGTTCCGTTTCAATTTTGCTTGTGTTTTCTTTAGCTGAACAGAAACTTTCCAGTTTGATATAGTCCATTTATTTATTTGTTCCTTTATTTCCTTTGCCCTTGGAGAAGTATCGGTGAAAATATTTCTGCATAGGATATCTGAAATTTTAACTTTCTATGTTATCCTCTAGAACTTTTATGGTGTCATTGCTAACATTTAAATCCTTTATCCATCTTGGGATTATTCTGTTGTTTACTGTAAGTTGGTGGTCTAATTTTATTTTTCTACATGTCTCTGTCCACTTCTCTCAACACCATTTGTTGAAAAGGTTATTTTCACTCCATTTTATGTTCCTTACCCCTTTGTCAAATATTAATTGACCATAGAGTCCTGGGTTTATTTCTGGGCTCTCTATTCTGTTCCTTTGATCTATATGTCTATTCTTATGCCAGTACCGGAGTGTTTTAATCACAGTGACCTTGTAGTATAGTTTGATACCTGGTATTGTGATTCCTCCTACTTTGTTCTTCTTTCTCAAGATTGCTGTGGCTATTTGTGGTCATTTTTGACTCCATATAAGTTTTTGAAGTATTTTTTCTAGATATCTCAATTGGGATTGCATTAAATCTATAGATTGCTTTGGGTAGTATGGACATTTTAATGATGTTAATTCTTCCCATCCATGAACATGGTATATGCTTCCATTTATTTGTATCTTCCTTATTTTATTTCTTCACTGTTCTGTAGTTTTCTGAGCACAAATCTTTTACCTCCTTGGTTAAGTTTATTCCAAAATAGTTTATTTTTCTTGTTTCTATGGTAAATGGGATTTGTTTTTCAAGCTTGTATCTCTGAGTTACATTGTTGCTATGCAAAAATGACTTTTATTTCTGAATATTGACTTTATAGCCAACTATTTTACTAGATTTGTTTATTAGGTTGAGTAGGTTTTTGGTGGAGTCTCTTGGGTTTTGTATGCATACTATCATGTCATCTGCAAATAATGACAGTTTGATTTCCTCCTTTCTAATTTGGATGTCTTTGATTCCTTTTTATTGCCTGATTGCCATGGCTAGAACTTCCAAAATAGTGTTGAACAGAAATGGAGAGAGTGGACACCCTTGCCTGTTCCTGATCTTAAGGAAAAGGCTTTCAGTTTTTGTCCATTGAGTATGATGTTGGCTCCAGATTTCTCATATATTGCCTTTATTATGTTGAGCCATGCTCCCTCTATTCCCAATTTGCTTTGCATTTTTATCATAAGTGATTACTGTATTTTATCAAATGATTTTTCAGCATCTATTGATATCATATGTTTTTTGTTTTTTAGTTTGTTTATGTGGTGTATTATGTTTATTGATTTGCAAATATTGTACCATCCTTGCATCCCTGCATGGTGTGCTATATGATCTTTTTTTTTTTTTTTAATTTTATTGTTGTTCTATTACATCCATCCCCTTTTTGCTCCCCTCTGTCCCCCTCCCCACCCACCCATTCCCCCCAAAGTCAATCCCACCTATTGTCCATGTCCATGGTTCCTTTATACTAGGTTCTTGTCTAAACTGCTCCCCTTCCTTGCCTCTTCCTCTCCCCTCCCCCCAACCCCCTTCCCCCTGACCACTGAAGGCCTATTCACTGTATTCATATATTTGGTTCTGTTTTGCTTGTTGTTAGTTTTGTTTATTATTGTCCTGTAATGGGTGAGATCAGATGGTATTTTATCTGCAATGACTTGCTTATTTCACTAAGCACAATACTCTCCAGTTCCATCCATGTT
>PVIW01016797.1:0-15662 GCA_004026585.1 Noctilio leporinus | reverse complement strand
CAGAAAGAAAGAAGGAACTTGTACCCTTTGCAACAACATGGATGGAACTGGAGAATATTATGCTTAGTGAAATAAGCCAGTCAGTGAAGGACAGGTATCATATGTTCTCACCCATTACAGGACAATAATGAGCAAAACTAACAACCAGCAAAACAGAACCAAGTGTATGAATACAAGGAATAGGCCTGCAGTGGTCAGGGGGAAAGGGGTTGGGGGGAGGGGGGAGGCAGAGGCAAAGAAGGGGAGCAGCTTAGACAAGAACCTAGTATAAAGGAACCATGGACATGGACAACAGGTGGGATTGACTTTGGGGGGAAAGGGTGGGTGGGGAGGGGAACAGAGGGGAGCAAAAAAGGGATGGATGTAATACAACAACAATAAAATTAAAAGAAAAAAACAAAACAAAAACAAACAAACAAACAAAAAACATCACTTATTGAATGGTGAGCTTTTATGTGGCCAGCTCATGTTAAGCACTGAGGATGCAGAGATAACTAAAATATAGTCCCTGATTCCTAGTTTCAAGGATTTCACAGTCTCATTTACAATTATTTATAATTACAATACAGTGTGTTGAATACTACAATTGAAGGAAGCACAGAGTGCTCAGGGATCACTGTTGAAATCGCTGATTTGGTTTGGGGCAAAAGTAAGCAAAATTCCAATTCTGGAGTCTTAATGGAAATCACATTTTAGAAAAATAGAAAGTATAATTATTTTGCTTCCTCTGCATTTTAATTTTGTACTTTTAATGCCAATGGTTCATCTAATTTAAATACAGGAGAACCTTATGCATATGATAACTATATACAGTATTCAAATGCTCCGTGACTTCCTATGGAATTCTGTTATGGTAAACTCATTGTAGGTTGAAAATGCATTGTATGTATGTATGTGTGTGTATATGTCTGCATATACATAAACATATACATATATATTTTGAAATATGCATGTGTATTTCCTCATACTTTTTAGTTTTTATCAATTTCAAACTATGGAAAAATTGAAGGACTATTATAATAAACACTTGTATTCCCATGACCTAGATTGATGACATTTTTTCATATTGTTTTCCCTTCCTATCTCTCCATCTCTTTCTTCCCCTCTTCTACTCATATATTCACACAATCACATGCACATACACACATGCACACTTGTAATTTTCTCTGATTTACTTGAAAGTAAATTGTAGACATTAAAACCTTTCTCAATAAATATTAAGCATGCATATCCTAAAAATAGATTCTCCTATATACCCAAAGCACCATTTTCAAAACTAAGCAAATTATACTAATCTAATAATATCATAAATATACAATATATATCCAAATTTCACAATCGTCCTTGTAATGATTTGTTAATGTTAGCATTTGGTTATGCCCCTTTAATCTTACTTTTAATTTAGATTAATTTCCTTGACATAATTTTATAACATTGCAACTTAAATAAATTCCAGGTTAGGTGTGTGTGTGTGTGTGTGTGTGTGTGTGTGTGTATTGCTGCCCATTATCAAGATTTTTCTGATTATTTCCTCATGGTTAGATTCAAGTTGAATATTTTTGGTGGGAATTTTGCATATGTGATGCCCTTAATGTTTATAACAGAAGAATAAGATCATACTATCCCATTATTGGTTAAGTTTTGTCATTTGCTTAAGGTAGTAATTGTCAATTTCTTTATTGTAAAAGTACATTTATCCCTTTGTATTTAGTAACTAAGCTATGCAGTGATAGTTTGAGACTGTGTGACTATTCTGTTTTTCAATACCTTTTAAGTAATTTTAATTATTCTAAATTACATTAAAAAGTGCAAAAAGGTAATTTCTAAATCTATTGATACCTTTGCATTTATTACATGACATTCTTTCATAAAGAAGAGTTTTCTTCTTTGATTTTCTTTCTTCCCCTTTATTTTTAATGTTCTAGTTGACCTACCTTTGGCCACTTACAGCTCCTCTGAATGGGTTTCTGTGTTTGTTTATTTTCTTTACATTATCCAATTGTTTTTGTGTTCTTTATTGCTTTCAGGCACATATTACCTTAAGTTCTTTGTGTTTCATATCCAGAATTTGCCGTTTCTCCAAGGGTTCCATGGTAAACATTACGTGGAAACCAGCAGGTGGGTGCTAGCTCTGCTCATCGCTACCCATGTCATTGCTTCTAATGACTTTCCAAGGACAGAGAAGAAAATGTAGAGATATTATATATACATATGCACATTTTTTCACTACTGGTGACATGGATTTAATTTTAGCTTCCATTTTCTTTTTTCTAGACTCTTCCAGCAACCTTCTAAATGGTTTCCTTGCATTCTTTGTCTCCTCCACTTTCACCTTTTCAATCTGATATACACAGTTAAGCCAGTGCAACATTTCACACTGCAATAGAATTTCCAAGACTTACTTTTAAACAAGGAACAAAGGCCTCATGTTTCAATAAGATCTGAAACACCCCAAGAAGTCTCACCACTGCTCATCATCTCTAGCTCATCTTGTCTTTCTTCCCCTAAGACACACACAACTTCTGAGCCACAATGTGACTACTCACCTTCCCAGAAACAGCGCAAGTAATTCCACACCTTTTTTAAACATTGTTTTCCTTTATTAGGTGTACCTTGCCCTTGCCAACATTTTCTGCCTGACTCCTCCTCACATTTTAGCCTCCTTCTTACCTGACTCATTTTTAGTTTCCTCTTGACAAGGCAATAAACCCTTTTCTAGATTCCTGCACACTCAGTGTATACCTAGAGCAGCCTCATTACACTTGATTAAAATCGTGTATTTATAAGCCTCTGTCCTCCAAAAGAGGGAAAAGATCCTCCATGATTCACTTTAATGTCTCTAGTAATGAACACCAATTGTTACACAAGTAAACACTGAATAAAATAGCCAAAATTAATGAGTTTAGAAAAGAATCAAGATTGTTCCCATTAGCATGAGGATTTCCATTTGCTTGTCATACTCTTGGTTATGTGTCTAAATAAGGGCTTTCTGGACAAAGATATGACCATTCAGCCTTGTTTTCCCTCAGACTCTGTGGTTGTTTCTTGATTTCATCATCCTTGCCACTTCCTCCTCAGCACTCTGAGCATGGCTTCCCTGATGGGCTTGGATTTCACACTGTAGATGATGGGGTTGAGCACAGGTGGCACCACCAGATACACATAAGCAGTAAGAGCATGTACAATGTGAGGCAGATGCCTTCCAAAACGGTGGATCATGGACACACCAATGACTGGAATGTAGAAAACCAAAACAGCTAAAATATGAGAAACACAAGTGTTGAGGGCCCGGATGCGCTCCCTGGGAGAGGCCAAACCCATCACTGTATGAAGAATAAGGGTATAAGATAGGACAATAAGCAAGGAGTCTACACCCACCGTGGACAGAACTACATACAGCCCATAAAGGATGTTGATGGTAATGTCTGCACAGGCCTTTTTCATGATATCTGCATGAAAACAGAATGAATGGGACAGGAGAATCTTGCCAGGGCAAAAGTTTAGTCGCTTTAGTAAGAAGGGTACTGGGAAGAGAGACAGCGTAGCACGGGCCACAATGGCCAGTCCAATCCTGATGATGACAGTATTTGTGAGGACAGCTGCATAGCGCAGAGGGTTGGAGATGGCCATAAAGCGGTCAAATGACATGGCCAGGAGCACAGAGGACTCCACCACAGAGAAGGAATGGAGGAAGAACATCTGGACCAGGCAGGCATTGAAGGCAATGAGACTATGGTCAAACCAGAGCACAGCCAGGGTGGTGGGCAGTGTGGACAAGGTGAGGCCCACATCAGTGAGGGCCAACATGGACAGGAAGTAGTACATGGGCTGGTGCAGGCTGGGGGTCCTTCTCACAGCCAGGAGGATGAGGCAGTTTCCAGCGAGGGCTGCAGTGTACATGCAGGAGAAAGGAATGGAGATCCAGCCGTGAAGGGCCTCCAGTCCTGGGATACCAATCAGCAGGAAAGCAGGTGGCTGGAAGAAGGAGATGTTGACATAGGACTGGGAAGAGAGCATCCTTTGAAGGCAGAAGAGATCTCCAGAAAGATGACTTCAATCTTTGCAGAAAAATAAGAAAACATGACACAATTACTGGAAAACAACACCTGCTGTTGTTTAGGTGACATGGGTTCATACACAATAGTAAATGTAAAATATAAACATTAAAAAATAAACTGCAATCATACAATTCTTGTCTCCCGCCTCATATGTGGGCTATAAAATATAAAGCAACAAATGAACAAACAACAAGCATACAAATAGACTCATAGATGCAGACAACAGAATGACGGTTACCTGAAAGTAAGTGGGGTGTGGGGGAAGAAGAGAAGGATAAAGTGGGTCAAATATACGATGATGGAAGGACACTGGACTTAGGGTGGTGAGCATGTAAAAGGATATACTGATATTGTATTATAAAGTTGTACACCTGCAATTTATGTTATGTTATTAATCATAGTTATTCCAATAAATTTAATATGAAAAGTCCTGAATCTAAAAGCAAACTAGAGAATTACTATATTTTAAACCTGTTGACTATAAAAGTATCATTTCATGTATAAAATACTGGTCTCTTCCCACATTGAGGAAAGCAATGATTTCAAAAACGAGATGATTCTAAAGAGTCTAATCAGAACTATCCTATTTTAAACAACAAAGAGAGACCTCTTGGAAAAAAAGATAATTGCTAAAATGCTGTAGAAGCCTGAAGGGTTGACAGTATGGGTTTGTTAACATTTGTTTTTCTAAAATTTGCTTTAACTCTCAACACAAAGAAGTAAATAAACAATAACACTTTAAAGTTAGGTTAATAAAATAGCATAGGAGCAACAAGCCATCCAAATATTTTTTTTAGCACAGATTTTTAAAAACCAGCAAAAATGAGCCTGTGAGCTTAAAAGGCTTTTAGTCTGAATGCTGGGCTATACTGTTATGCTATATTTAGCTAATGTAATGGGCTTGCTCTGAAGGTAAGGATGACCTTCCCCCCACAAACTCTTTTAGGTGTGTGTGTGGGGTGTCCTTAGGGTAAAGAATTATGTATATTCTGGTAGAGGATTTTAAAAGGAAATAGAGCTGCCAATAGTGTCAGTTCTGTCAGCCTCCATTCCTTCTCTCCCGGAAACTATTTTGAGCAAATATGAAGTTCTGGTGGAACATACCCTATTCAATGATGAGTAAGAAACAGAGAAAGTCCAACCTCTGCTCAAATTGTATTTACAAAATACAATTTGAGCAGACGTATTTTGTAAAAATTCAAAGGGACAGTACCAGTTACAGATGTGTAAAAATACTCTGGGAGATCAGGAATTATTCAGGAAAGAGAAAAAGTTCTGTACAAGACTTTCCTAAATAAAGACATGAAAGCGATCATGAACCAAGTTAAAAAATTTTGATATTAACATATAAAAATGAGTTGATAAAAAAAAAGATCGAAGACAATGCCAGAAGGGAAGATGACTTGACACATCCTTTCACCCACTCCCTGGCTTGAGAGACAACGAGGGAACATCTCTCCCAGGAAAAGTGGTATGAGATTCCAGTTCATCTCTGAGCTGTAACTTCCTGAACTTTAGGAATACAGACCCCTCAGGGCCTCTTTGTCAAGCAGAGGATGAGATTACTATCTCTTTCATTGTCCAAATCTGATTATTTCTCCTCCTCTGGCATTATTTCCAGACCCTTCCCACTAATATCTCTGGCAGTGTCTGAGATGCTGGCAGTCACCCATCTGGGAAGTAGAGAAGTAGGGTTGTTGGACCACAGGTTACTTGCCCTGGCTGTTGTCCTAGGCTGCTCTGCTGTTCCACATCATTCAGGAGCCCAGGATGTCTTTGTGGCAGAGGAAATGAGTTTTATCCCATTGCACAGAGACGTCTTAGCAGCAGCGCCCATCTCCAGGGAAGATTAAGTTTGGGTCACAGAGGAATCACTCCACTCAGATCCCTGGGGAAAACAATGTTGGGGCTCCTTTTGGAACCTGGGAGTGTTTAGAACTAAAAACTATGGGAGAAAGAGAGACGGAATCATAGACTTCACGATACCCCCCAAGTTTAAATTGTTATATTCAGAGATTATCAGCTTCAACAGCCTACCTATATTTTGAAGTCCTTCCAGGACAATATTCCTAGTAAAGTTCCAAGATGAGTCCTACAGGAGCTTCCAGTCTTTGTGGAGGGTAGGGAAATAGAGCGATATGGTGGGAGCCTAGAATTGTTGGCTTCACCAAGTCTGGGGGAGTCAGGGAAGGTTTTCTAGAGGAGGTAGAAAGGAGCAGATTTCTGAAAAGCTCACAGAACCAATTTTAAAGGCACCAGGATTGTGGGCTCATAGATTCAGACAGGGGCTGGCAAAGATTGTGCCAAACAGATGAAAAAGGAGAAGGAATTTGGACAGTGAAAAGAACACTAATTATAGAGCCAACCAGACATGGGTTCTAATTCTTGCTCTGTTCCTCACGATATGCAAGGTCATCTGTCTGATCTTTCTCGCTTTCTATGGAGACCTCCACCCCTAAACAGCTTGGGTTCAGATGTTTCATACTTCAATCTGGTCTAAGGCCATTGACCTGGAGCTACTTTCGATGGACCTGCTCGTTTACTCATCTCCTCCTTGATTTTGGTTGCACTCTTCCAGCTGAGCTGGGTTAAGCTTGTCTACCTTTCTCTCCCTGAGGTAATAAGTAAATTTAGGGAATAATCCTACAACTTTGAAACCCTATATCAAACTGAATTCATGGTAATTAACCTGAGCTGAGACATTCGCATCACTTCACATTTTTTCTTTCAGTTCTAAAATTGTTGCAATTCTCAAGCTCTCCAGAGGAGAGTTGTCATCTCTACCCTCAGTGGGTGATTTGATATTGCTCCTAACTTCATGCAGGAAATGGAGGCCATCAAGTGTGCCCAACCCATCTGCTGTCTTACCCAGTCCATTCCTATGTCCATACCCTGGCAGAGAGACAACTCTAAGGCACTTGGGGCTTCATGTCAATTTTTTCTCTATCCTTTTAACCACTTCTTTGTTGGCTGCTTATCACCTACAGAAAAAATCTAAATGCTATAACAAGGAACCTAAGATGTTTTAAGATTTTGTTTATATATATAAAACTTTTTATTTTGACTCCATATACCTGTTACCCAATTCCCCCAAGGTGACATCTTGCAAAGGAACATACAAGATCAACATAAAAATACTCCTGGCTGGTGGCTCAGTGGAGAAGGTGCTGGCTGGCTTGTGAACCCAAATGTTGCTGGTTCAATTCCCCACCCAGGGCACATAACCAGGTTGCAAGCCAGGTCTCCAGCCAGGTCCTTAGCTGGAGGCAGGTGAAAGGCAACCACACACTGATGTCTCTTTCCCTCTCTGCCTCTCTCCTTTTCCCTCTCTCTAAAAATAGTGAATAAAATCTTAAAAAAAAAAAAATACATTGTTACAGTCAGGATACAGAACATGTCCTTCACCACAAGGCTCTTTCACGGTGTCCTGTTATAGCCATTTCCAATCTCCTCCTTCCCCATTACCTTTATAATCTCTGTCAATTACTACCGTGTCCTGTGCAGGTATAATATTGTCAATTCAAGAATGTTATTTAACCCTGGCTGCTGTGGCTCAGTGGATTGAGCACGAGCCTGTGAACTGAAAGGTTGCCTGTTTGAGTCTCAGTCAGGACACATGCCTGGGTTGTGGCCAGGTCCCTGGTTGGGGGTGTGTGAGAGACAACTGATTGATGTTTCTCTCCCTCTTTTTTTCCATCCCTTCCCCTCCCTCTCTCTGAAAATAAATAGAATCTTTAAACAAAAAGAATGTTATATAAATGAAATCATACAGTATGCCATCTTTTGAGATTGTTTTTAACTCAGCATATATGCCTGGAGATTTATCAAACTTATTTCATTTTGTTTCATTTAATAGTTCATTCTTTTATAATTCTGAGTAACATGATAGGGCATGGTTGTACCACAATTTTTTTTTTTAAGATTTTATTTCATTATTTTCAGAAAGAGGGGAAGGGAGAGAGGCAGAGAGGGAGAGAGACATCAATGTATGATTGCTTTTCACCTGCCTCCAGCCACAGACCTGACTGGAGACCTGGTTTGCAACCTTGTTATGTGCCCTGGCTGGGCACAATTTGTTTAACCATTTAGTTATTGAAGAACATCTGTGTTGTTACCAGTTTTTGGCTATTATGAATAAAGTTACTATAAAAATATATATATATATATATATATATATATGTATATGGTTTTGGTGAACATAGCTCTTCATTTTTCTGGAATCAATACCCAGGAGTGCAAATGCTCAGTCATATGTTAGTTGCATGTTTAGTATTTTTAGAAACTGCAAAAATGTTTTCCAGAGTGGCTGGCTATACCATTTTACATTTCAACCAGCAATGTATGTGTGAGCTAATTTCCCCACATCCTTACTAGCATTTGATGTTTTTACCTTTAAAAAAAGATTTAGTCATTCTGTTAGATGTGTAGTGATATCTCACTGTGATTTAAAGTTTTACTTTCTACTAGATAATAATTTTGAACATAATTTCATTTATTTAATTGCCATATGACTTTTGTTAATGAAATGTCTCTTCATGTCTTTTGCTTATTTATCATTAGATTGTTATTTTTCTAGTTATATTTTCAGAGTTCTTTATATATTTAAGGTATTAGACCTTTGTTGAATACATACATGTAAATTACATGTATGTATATTCTCCCACTGTTTAGGTTGTCCTTTCATTCTCTTTTTTCTTTTTTCTAAAATACTTTATTTATTATTTTTGGAGAGGGGTAGGGAGAGAGGCAGAGAGGGAGAGAGACATCAATGTGTGGTTGCCTTTCACCTGCCTCCAGCTACGGACCTGGCTGAAGACCTGGCTTGCAACCTGGTTATGTGCCCTGGCTGGGAATCAAACCAGCGACCTCTGGGTTTGCAGGCTGGCGCCT
Source organism: Noctilio leporinus (assembly GCA_004026585.1). NCBI lineage: Eukaryota > Metazoa > Chordata > Mammalia > Chiroptera > Noctilionidae > Noctilio > Noctilio leporinus. The sequence continues at coordinate 6,714 of PVIW01016797.1, read as the reverse complement.
TATCCACTGTGCCACCAGCCAGGGTATCATTCTCTTAATTGAATCTTTAATACAGCAACAGTTTTTAATCTTAATGAAGTCTAATTTATGAATTTTTTCTTAAATAAATTATGCCTTTGGTGTTAAGACTAAGAAGGCTTTGCCTTATATCCTGAAGATTTTCTCCCATGTTTGTCTAAAAGTTTTAGATTTATACTTACATTAATTTTTTTACATTTAGGTCAGTAATCAATTTAAAATTAATTTTTGTATGTATTGAAATATAATTAACAAATAAAGTTATAATATATTTAAAATGTACAATGTGATAATTTAATATATGTATAATTGTGAAAAGATTCTCATGGTTGAGTTGATAAGACATCTACCACTTTACCTATTTTTTTTCTGAGAACACTTATGTTCTACTCTCAGCAAATTTCAATTATACAATATTGTATTATTAACTATTGTCATCATTATACATTAGATCCTCCACACTTATTCATCTTATAACTGAAAGTTTGTATCTTTTTTTCAAACTTTCTCTATTTCCCTATTTTCCCAGCCTCTGTCAACCAACATTCTCATCTGTTTCTGTGAGTCTGAATTTTTTGATTCTTGATTTCACACGTCAGTGCTACCATGCAGTATTTGTCTTTCTCTGTGTAGTATATTTCACTTAGCACAATGCCTGCCAGGTTCACCCATTTTATCACAAATGGCAGGATTTCCTTCTTTTTTAAGGCTGAATATATACATACATAATGTATGTGAATAATGCTTCACTGCATATGGGAGAACAGAGATCTCTTTGAGAAAGTGGTTTTGTTTTCTTTGGACATATACCCAGTTAAAACTGAGACTGCTGGATCATAATGTATTTAAAAAATTTTGAGGATTCTCCATACTGTTTTCCACAGTGACTATACCAATTATATTCTTGCTAATAGTGCTCAGGGTTCGCTTTTCTCCACATGTTGCCCAACCTATGTCTTTTGGATGGTATCTGACACCCACTATGATATCCAATATTGTTTATTTTTGTATTCTCTTTGCCCTTTAGAAAGTCTGGGACATTAAAATGATTTTTAAATATTTCACATTGAATGACATCAAATAAATGACCATTGGACATGACCTTTGGCACCAACTGGAGAATTGGTGGTGATCATTGTCTGAAAGAATTTCAGATATGTGATGCTGGTAATCTCTGGTCATAAGTATGTATTGAGAATAAATCTTACCTTCTGGTTATTAAAAAAGGCTGGGGAAACCTCTCTTACCAGAAACAAACACATTTGTATCCTGTTCTTATTTTTTTGTCAAGCCAGTTTGGGATAAATAATGTGCTGCTCAGAGACAGGGCCTAAATGAAATTACTGGCGGATAGGCTGTTCTACTTATGGGGAGGCCTCAGACTCCGACTCTAGGGAAATTGGCTACCTAAACTGGTGCCTTCCACTGTGCAGGCCAACATAAACACGACTGGGAACAGAACTGTTTTTACAGTCTTCAGTCCCTAGAGATGTTTTTTCACTGGGAAAGATATGCTCACTGCAGTTGGCGATTATCTGAGGCCCAGGGGCCTCTCACAGCTGTGGCTGCCTGGGATCACTTCTGTGGGTTAACTCAGCTCCCCACTTACCCAGAAGGCATCCTCCTGGAAGCTCTTCTCCATCAATGGGAACTGGAAGGTGAACACTCTATCAGGACCCTGGTTCTTGTGAATAGGGAATAATCAATGGCCAGACCCTTCCTTTAATTATTCACCTTCTAGAATGCAACTGAATTTTCCTGGAAAATCTTTTGAAAAAGATGACTTTTCTGTTGGTCTTCCTCCTTTAGTACATAAGATCAGTCATTTCAATTCCATCTGAATTTCATTTAAATTCATTCCTCCATCCGTGACACGCTCTCTCTTTTTCCCATCCCCTAACCTTAGTTAGGTACTTATGTAAGAGAGAAAGAAAGGAAAAAATGTCTAGTTCTTAAGTTCCACGGCTCTCAGGCTAATGTGACTCAAGGAATGGTTTTTGTTGTTCTTGTAGTTGCTTTTAAAATCTGTATGGCTTGCTTTTCAGAGGCAGAAATATATGTATTTATCCCTTCAATATCCCCATCAAGCAGGGATTATTATCTGCCTTCTCCATGGAAGTAATAGTAATGATTAGTTACTGACTTCATACCATTTACTAAATACTGTCCTAGTTTATTAAACATTAATGGTTGCATACAATTCTTACAAAACACTGAGGAGTAGATACTGTTACCATCCTAATAAACAGATGAGGATAACATGCCTCACAGGGGGTATATTGACTTCCCAAGTCACTCAACTGTTTTATTTTTCCATTGGAATGGGCTTCTTTTTAGACAACCATGAATATCTCCTGGGGTGGACAATCCCCAATCTTTGAGAACAGGTTTGGTGTATGGAAAGAACCTTATATGGAAGATTCAGAGGATAGATAACGTTGGTGCTATGTTTGAGCAAGCAGCAGGTGTGGCCTCAGGAAAGGGATCCCTGGAAGATTTCAGACTTGCAGGCCTTTTGGAATTGTTCATAGCTTTTTAATGCTCAAAGCACATGATATTTAGAATGGGGATGGGCTTCAGAGGTTATCTGATTTAATCACTATTTTTAATAGAATTAGTTCAAAAAGATTCTGTGAACTAGACATTACCCACCTAGTAGCAGAATAGAAACAAGAACTCAGAGCTCTGAAATCCCATCCCAGGGCTTTTCCCCCTCCTAAAGCAAGGGATTAAATATCATCCTTTTAAGGCTACTTAAAAAAAATCTTAATAATATACTTTCCTTAGTCTAATATATCAAAAATGCAATCATTTCAATGTGTTCATTTTTTTTTTCCTTTTTTTAAAGACTTAGTTTATTATTTTTAGAGAGGGGAAAGGAGAGAGGTGGAGAGGAAGAGAGACATCAATGTATGGTTACCTTTCACCTGCCTCCAGCTACAGACCTGGCTGGAGACCTGGCTTATAACCTGGTCACGTGCCCTGGCTGGGAATCAAACCAGCAACCTTTGGGTTGGCAGGCTGGTGCCTTATCCACTGTGCCACCAGCCAGGGCTTCAACATATTCCTGATATGAAATTGATAGTTTATATGATTTAATTAGTAATAATTGTGGTAAAATATATATAACAAAATTTATTATTTAAAATTTATTTACTTGTATAATTCAGCAGGATTAAGTATACTCACTGTGTATTAAGTATATTCACTTGTGTATACTTAATGGTGGTGTTGTGAATTATCACCATTACCTATTTCTAGAAACTTTTCATCATTTCAAACTGAAATTCTGTACCCATTAAACAATAACTCCTCATCTTCCCCTCCCCTTGGTCCCAGTAACCTCTATTCTACTTTCTGTCTCTATGAATTTGCCAATTTTAGGTAATTTACATAAGTGGAGTCACATAATATTTGTCCTTTTTGTGTGTAGCTTATTTTACTTAGCTAATATTCTCAGGGTTCATCTCTGTTGCAGAATATCAGAATTTTGTTCCTTTTCGTGGGTGGACAATATACCATTGTATGTATAACCCACATTTTGTTTATTCATTCATCTGATGATGAACATTTTATTTTTACTGTTGTGAATAGTGTTTCTATGAATATTGGTATACAAGTATTTAAAGGAATTTTTAAAAATAAAAAGATTAAAGGGAAAGATAGGGAAGACACATAGAACATGAGTAAGTTGGAGTGTGGTGGGACACAGTGAGGAATTTGGGAGCAAGAGATATACACTGTATTAAATTGTCAATCTGGCCATGCTCTTAGGTACATGGAAGCACGCAGGAGGGTGTCATTGAAATATATTAACACACAGGAAGATAGAAGCAGATGTAGGTTGTGGGAAGAGACACAGAGGGTTCAGTCTCATAAAATGAGGCCTCTGACCTCATCATTTGTTTGTATTGAGTCCCAATACCTGAATTTCACTCTTACAAAGAAAGCATGGGCACCAATTTGTTTCTATAAGGAAGTCTCCTCTGCCTTCCATTTTCTCTCTTTCCCTCAGCTCTGTTCTAGTTGCATGGTTAGCTGCACGACTTTGGAGGTCAATTTACTGCTTTGAGCAATAATCACAACTGAATGCTCTGAGGTTCCCTTCTCTTAAGCAAGAGTCCACAGGTTGAAGTCTTCCCATGGTTTATCCACCCAAGTCCCCCCACCCAAGTTTTGTTCAATGAAGCTTTTTAGGGGAAACATAGGCCCAATGATTGTAGTCAAATTTCAACTTTTTATCAGATCCTGAGAAAAAATGCATTAGCATCTTTACAGTTGTACAAATGACACCTGTCCAGATTCCTGCACTTGTGGGAATGAAGAGTAGGGAACCTCTCTTATACTCAAACCTGAGTTTATAGGATTCTATAAATATGAAAGCAATAGGTATAACACTTAGTAAAATTTAAAAGAAAATTTTATTATATCTTAAGTTAAAACCCAGACATTTGAAATGTTTGACAGATATAGAACACACTAAAAGGGGAGACATGCTGTGGAAGATGGAAGAGGTAAATAAACAAAAATGTTATTCTCCCTTAATCTGGAAAGAAGCAGAATGTAGAGTATGATAGGTGATTGTAAAACATGAAGAGTAATATGGATTTGTTGCCCACAACAAAGGCAGGGTTACCTCTCAAAACACATAGTCATTCATCCCATAAAGCACATAGCAGAGAGAAAACAGTTGATTGAACAGGTGGAGCAAATAAATGGCAGATGTTAAACAGGAAGCCATATAACATGGAAATTAAGTGATTGTATTTGATCAGCAAATGCAATTTAAAATCTTGGCACATAGCTAATATATTTTTTGAAAAACTTGTTTCCTGCACTTAGAAAAAATTTGTTAGAACACGTTTTCAAAAGTGAGATTTCATCATTAAAGCCTATAACTTTTAAAAAGTTCTTGCTGCATACTGCCAATTATACCATCAGCTGTGATGTTCAAGGATATATACTTTATTACAATCTCCTTTTTCATTGTGAATTTTCATTAATAAGACCTGCTAATTTGATAGGCAAAAATGCTGCCTTAGGTTACTAGTTTTATAGAGCAATTTTTCCCTTGTTTCAAAACCAGTTGCATTTTTTGTCACTCTTCTTTATGCTTTTTAAATATTTATTGGAGCATTGATATATTTTCTAATTTACATTTTTTTAATATAATAAAGATGTCAGTAACATTTTGATCTATTAAAGGAAATCATAATATTTTCCCAAATACCACTCTGAGCTGAGGCAGAATTTAGAGATCAAATCAGAGAAAAGCAGTGATACATTAGTAAGTTATTATATCAAACCATTACGAAGAAGGGAAAATGGAGTGGTTAAGGTCACCTTCATCACACAGCCTGAAGATTCTTGTTACAGCTGATCTTGAACATTGCCAGAACCCGAGTTCTGATCTGTTTGGTTTTGGCACCATAGACGATGGGATTGATCACAGGAGGCAGAAGTAGATAGACATCCCCCATGAGAATATACACGATGGGAGGAAGGCTGTTTCCAAAACGGTGTACCACTGAGAGGCCAATGAGAGGCACATAGAAGGCCAATACCACACTGATGTGTGACACACAGTTCCCAAAGGCCTTGGCCCGCTCTGACTTGGAGGGAAGTTGTAGAACTGTTCGTATAATCAGAAAATAGGACAAGGTGATGAACAGGACATCCACGCCCATAATCAGCAGAATGGCAGTAAGACCATAGACCATATTGGGCAATGTGCCTGTGTAGGCCAACTTCATCACATCTTGGTGCAGACAATAGGAGTGTGAGAGCACATTGGAGTTGCAGAAGGCCAGCCGCTTGATGAGCAGAGGCAGTGGGATAAAGAAGAGGGATCCACGGACCACGGCCACCATGCCAGTCAGAGCTGTTACTGTATTGTTGAGCACCGCAGCATAGCGCAATGGGTGGCAGATGGCTATGTAACGGTCAAAGGCCATGGCCAGCAGGATGGTGGACTCAATTGCTGAGAGAGTGTGAATAAAGAACATCTGGGCAATGCAGGCATCAAAGGTAATCTCCTGGGAATTGAACCAGAAAAGGGCGAGGATCTTGGGCATGGTGGATGTGGACAAGGCCAGGTCAATGGCTGCCAGCATGCAGAGAAAGAGGTACATGGGAGTGTGCAGGCTGCGCTCCATCCTTACGATAAAGACTACAATGCAGTTTCCAAATACAGCCACGACATACATTGAAAGCAGGGGGAAGCCCATCCAGAAATGGGCTTCTTCTAGTCCTGGGATACCAATAAGCACAAAGGTGGCATGTGTAAAGTTGCAGGAACTCATAGTTGGCATGGAGAAGTGGACACTGGAGAGAGTCATGTCACACTGGCATCCTGGTAGGACATAGAGCATAATTAGAGAGGTCAACTCTGGGAACCTGGGTACTGAATGCATATCAGCTCTCTTTCCCTTATTCTCTTTTCCTTCTTCCAAGCTATTTAGGATCTCTCATAAGCTATGAAACCCTCTTCCAAAGGGGAAAGTGACAGTTTTTTTTTTTTAATTTAATTTTATTGTTGTATTACATCCATCCCCTTTTTGCTCCCCTCTGTCCTCTTCCCCACCCACCCACTCCCCCACAAAGTCAATCCCACATGTTGTCCATGTCCATGGTTCTTCCATACTAGATTCTTGTCTAAACTGCTCCCCTTCTTTGCCTCTTCCTCCCTCCTCCCCC
>PVIW01016796.1:0-15629 GCA_004026585.1 Noctilio leporinus | reverse complement strand
AGCTAAAGAAAATATCAGCAAAATTCAAAGGGAACCAACTGTATGGGAAAACATAATTGCCAATGATACCTCAGACAAGGGTCTGATCTCCAAAATATACAAAGAACTAATGCGACTCAACACCAGGGAGACAGACAGCCCAATTAAAAAATGGGCAAAGGACCTGAAGAGACAACTCACTGAGGAAGATATACAAAGGACCCAGAGGCATATGAAAGAATGCTCAACATCGCTAGTCATCAGAGAGATGCAAATTAAAACTGCATTAAAATACCGCCTCACACCTGTCAGAATGGCAATCATCAGCAAATCAACAAACAACAAGTGTTGGCGAGGATGCGGGGCAAAGGGAACCCTCATACACTATTGGTGGGAATGCAGGCTGGTGCAGCCAATGTGGAAAACAGTATGGGGTTTCCTTAAAAAACTAAAAATGGAACTGCCTTTTGATCCAGCAATTGCACTACTTGGACTATACCCAAAGAATCCTGAGACACCAATTCATAAGAACCTATGCACACCTATGTTCAAAGCGGCACTATGTACAATACCCAGGTGCTGGAAACAGCCTAAGTGCCCATCAGTGGATGATTGGATCAAAAAACTTTGGTACATTTACACAATGGAATTCTATATAGCAGAAAGAAAGAAGGAACTTGTACCCTTTGCAACAACAGGGATGGAACTGGAGAGTATTATGCTTAGTGAAATAAGCCAGTCAGTGAAGGACAAATATCATATGATCTCACCCATTATGGGAAATAATGAGCAAAACTAACAACAAGCAAAACAGAACCAAGTGTATGAATACAAGGAATAGGCTTGCAGTGGTCAGGGGGAAAGGGGTTGGGGGGAGGGGGGAGGCAGAGGCAAAGAAGGGGAGCAGCTTAGACAAGAACCTAGTATAAAGGAACCATGAACATGGACAACAGGTGGGATTGACTTTGGGGGGAATGGGTGGGTGGGGAGGGGGACAGAGGGGAGCAAAAAAGGGATGGATGCAATACAACAATAAAAAAAAAAAAAAAAAAAAAAAAGAATGAAAATCCCAACCACATCTATATAATTCTTAAATAGACAGTGGTCAGATGCCTGCTGGATTATCTTCTCCAAATTGAGAGCCACATAATAACATTTTGTATAGACTTCTATGAAAAAAATAAAAAGCACAGTAGCTGGTGCAACTTTTTAGATCCTAGTTGCAACATGTTACACACCTAAGAATACTTCTTAGGCAGAAATACTGAATGAAGTGAATGCTGTCTACTTTGAAAGAGTTCCAGAGCAGGAAAGAGCTCTGCAGTAGGCCCAGGTTATAGTACAAGAAGCCTGTACACTCGAGCCACATGACCATGCAGACCCTATAGTGCTGGAGATATCATGGATGGAAGGGATGCAATGCGGAATTTGCGACAAGCCCAGGGTAGAGCAAGACTATGCCATTTATCAGAAAAAATCATATGTCTTCTAAAAACCCCCAAGGATTCTGGATCAAGATCATGCCAAATAAAGAAGGCAATTATACTTTAAAAAAAAGGAACCTTGGCTGCTATGGCTCAGTGGATTGAGCTCTGGCCTGTGAACCAAAAGGTCACTGGTTTGATTCCCAGTTAGGGCACATGTCTGGGTTATGGGCCTGGTTCGCAGGCTTCATTCCTGGTTGGGTGCATGTAAGACAATCAATTATTGACATTTCACTCCTTTCTCCCTCCCTTCCCCTCTGAAAATAAATAAAATCTGGAAAAAAACAAACAAACAAAAATACCTGACTTGTGTAGCTCAGTGGATTGAGCGACGGCCTGCAAATCCAAGGGTCACCAGTTTGATTCCCATTTAGGGCACATATCCGGGTTGCAGGCCAGGTCTCCAGCCAAGTCCCCAGCTGGAGGCATGCAGAAAGCAACCGTACATTAATGTTCCTCTTTCTTTCTTCCTCCTCCCCTTCCCTTCTCTCTAAAAATAATGAACAAAATATTTAAAACAAACAAACAAAAAATGTTTTGGAACTCTGTGGAAAGCCTCATAGAAACAGAACACTGGTGGTGGGCATGAAATGACTGGGATCTGGACCTGTCCATTCAAAGCTAGGTATGTTGGCTAATAAGTTATAAGTTTATGCAAGCCCAGCAGCAATTCGGCAAGTGGATTGTACGCGACCTGAAAAAGGAGCACACATTTTGTGTTCTCTGTTTCCAAGAATATCTACTCAGAAATCCTAGAGGACCTGCTCTCTAGATGTGTTTGAAAAAGTGGAACCGAGCAGCACCAGTGAGGACTATGGTAGGCACAGAAATGAACTACCCAAATTTATTTTCAAGAAAGGATTTGCTGCCCTGTTGTAGGGAATGAGGTTAATAGATGACCTTCAGCTTTTATCTCCTTCAGGGTCCTTCTCAACTATAAAGAGTCACCTGAGTTTACACTTTTGCTAAGCAGCCATCTGGCAACAGTTCAGTTGCCAGATATAAAGACCCAGCAGTTCTTGCTCAACATGGACCAATTCCAAACGCACTACCCTGAGCTCTGTGTCAGTTTAGCCAGGGCTTGAAAGGGTGGGTTCATAATTCAGCTACTTACTTCATTCATTTCTACTTCTTCTTGCTTATGTCACATATATTGGTAACTAATAAATACCCAGCACCCCAAATTTTGCCTCAGCTTCTGCTTACTGAGATTTTACTTTGAAAACTTCCCTGTCTAAATCATCTCTTATTGATTCTTAATGCTTTTATTTCCCCCATTTTCTAATTCAGCATTTCCCAATATATCTTTTAAGGAAACAAGATATCAACTTTTATTATACCATAGTAGAAATCAAATAACTTGACAAATGCTGGGTAAGACTAAGGTGGACTAATTTTCATCCTGATGACCACACCATTTGATCTGAAAAGAAACTTAACATAAAAACATATATATTTTTCTTGTGCATCCCTAAGACATCAGTGATCCACCCATGACCCATGATAGTCTTTCTGGAAACTAAGTAGTCATGTGGTTATTTTTCTTATATTTTTCCATTAGCAGAAATAAGATTTTGTAAGTACTAAAAATCATCAAACAGAAAATTAAAAGCACCATTTATAACAAAAACTATACAGAACTACTTATAGCAGTTTTTATTTCTACTCTTTGGAAATTGAACAGAGAGAATTAATGATCTAAGCATAAAGGAAACTTGAAAGTGACTTACATGTTTAGTTCTTTATAATTTTTTATCTCATCTATCTTTATAAATATTAGATATTTTATTTTGAAAGATTTGATTATATATGCAATCAAATCTAATCCAATCAAAGTTAGGAGTTACAATAAGTTTTAAATGGAAAATTACTACTTTACATACACTCTTTTAAATGGTTGAGGTTAGATATTAATGTATAATATTTTTGTCCCAATTAAATCTTTTATTTAGCTTTGAAAAAAATGTATAAATGAAGTTTACAATACATTTTTAAAACTGTATAGCCCTATATTTATATTTTGCTACCAAAGTAGTCTTTGATTGACTAAATGGTTAGTCTAAGCCAATTGTATTTTCCTTGCCACTCTACATTTAGAAAAGAGCATATAACCAAATGTAAGACAATGAGATATGAAAAGTTTTCCATGAGACTTCTGGGAGATAGGTCCTTACTTCTTAGAAAAAGACATGAGGAAAGATAGACTCTTTCTTTCAAAGGACAAGTATCACTCGGTTTAATAACACCTTTAAGTTCTAGAGTTGTCTTTCTACCAGCCTGAGTATGAAGTCAAGAGGAGGGGAGAGCCAAAAGAAGCCAGGTCACAGTCTCCATAATCCACACTTGATGCAATATGCACATTCCATCTTGCATCAAGACTCCTTCTTGTGTGAAATAAAAGTTACACTTATTAAGGCAGTTTGCACTGAGATTTTCATTTTCATGAAATATAAAGTATTTTTGCTTACAGATTTCCAATTCCTCTATAAAAACATCTTAATTACCATACAAGTTAAATTTCCATTATTAAAACTGGTATTTTTGGCCCTGGCTGGTGGTGCAGTGGATAAGGCGCTGGCCTGCGAACCCATAGGTCTCAGTTTTGATTCCCCAGCCAGGGCACATAACCAGGTTGCAAACCAGGTCTCCAGTCAGATCTGTGGCTGGAGACAGGTGAAAAGCAGCCATACATTGATGTCTCTCTCCCTCTCTGCCTCTCTCCCTTCCCCTCTTTCTAGAAATGATTAAATAAAATCTTTAAAAAAAAAACTGGTATTTTCTATTATAAAAATAGAATTACTGAATTATGAAGTAAATATTCTACATAAGTTAATGATTAAGTATAGTTTTCTTAAGAATTAATCAAACTTAAATAATTTACCACTGTTGCTGTCTTACCCCTACAGAAAAAAATATATATATGTATATTGATTTTTAAAAAGATGGCAAATTTAGGATGTTTGTATTTTTAAGAAGTTCTTGGTGAAGTCTTGAAGTACACAGTTGTTTTATTTTTAGCTGTTAAGGTATGCTTAGCCCAATATCTAAGCTGGTCTCTTGACAAATTGTGGATGATTGGAAACTGATGATTTTTCACTGAAATTCATGGGAAAAAATAGGAATTTCAGAGTAATCAAAAACCTCACCCTTAGGGGGACAGAGGGGAGCAAAAAGGGGATGGATGTAATACAACAACAATAAAATTTAAAAAAAAAACCTCACCCTTAACTGAAACTGGCTAGCTTATTAACATAATTCTATAGTTCATTTCTGAACCCAAGATCTTGATTAAAATTCAAAGATATTTTTACAAAAGAAAAGGCACAATGAAAAAATAAAGAAATAAAACAGGGATTTACCAAATATACTTCTCCAAAAGGAAGAATGTGACTTAATGTTAAACTAGAATACATTTAACTTAGCCTCTGAATAATAGATCTGAACAAAGAGTGTAGATGTTGGAAATTTCAAACTAGTAGATAGCTGCATCTTTGAGTAGTGAAATGTCAGCTTTCCTGATGAAAGTTCTCAAGAGACCTATGGATAGCCAGAGGCATAGTAGATAAACTGCATTACAGTAGAGATAGTTCAAGGTAATGTATTAAAATAAAAGTAATACAAAATTTACTTAGGTGAAAAGGACCATTATTCATCTATTAAAAACACAGGTGACAGATTTTACTGCTATGACTGACAGTGTCCCCTATAGAGTAGGTAGACTAAAGTACCATAGGAATCACTGGTGCTGGCACAAATTTAAAAGCCTAAAGCCTCTGTGAAAAAAGCTACTGGACTCAGTTCAATAGTCAATTACAATTAGCATCATAAAGGAGCCAGTGAGACCTTCAAAACAGACATCTTCAAAATCATCATGATAACTACAGATGCCCTGAAGATAGTTCTACACATTCAGCTGCCATGTGAAGACAAGAATGTCCCCAGTGAGTTTGTATGCTCCAAATAGGCTCTCAGGTGAGCTTGTGGCATATCTAGCATAATCACAGTATGTTTTATTATAATCAATAAAGAAGACTCTGGGGCATAAGGCAGTACCACTCAGCAATTCCAGTTCTGGGCATATATTCAAAGAAATGCAAAATACTAATTGGAAAGAATATATAGGCACAGCACCGCCCTGTCAATGCAGCGTTATTTACAATAACCAAGATATAGAAGCAGCACAAGTGTCCATCAATAGGAGAGTGGATAAAAAATGCTGTGGTACACATATACAATAGAATATTACTTGGCCATAAAAAGAATACAACTTTGCCATTTGTGACCGCATGGATGGCCCTAGAGAGTATTATGCTAAGTAAAATCATTCAGACAAAGAAATATAAATGCCAGATGATTTCACTTATACGTGAAATCTAAAGAACAATGTAAATGAACAAATAAAACATAAATAGACTCATAGATACAAAGAACAGACTGATGGTTGCCAAAAGGGGTTTATGGAACTTTGTGAAAGAGGTGAAGATAATTAGAAGTACAAGTTGGCAGTTAAAAATTACCCATAGAGGTTTGGAGAGAAAGATGGCCACAGAGTAGATGGCAGTGCTGACAGCGTTCTCAAGTGCCAAAGCAGCTGGAGGACAGGATAGGGAGCATGAGATGTCTACAGGTCCCTGAGAATTAGAGCCTTGAGCATCTGAATTCAGGGGTGCACAGCCCAGAGGCTGCAGAGACCTACAGGAGAGCAGGTGAGACAGTTCCGAACTGGCCTAGCCAGCAGGCCAAGGTCAGCTCTGGGCAGTGACAGCTTCAGGTTCCTGGGGAATAGAAATCTGAGCAGTAAAGTATGGACAGTGAGCACAGATTCAGGGAGATTGAGGAATTAAATTCCTTCAGGGGAGGGACTGTGTGAGAGCTGAGGGCCCTGCCCCATACTCCAAAGGCTGAGAGAGAGCAAGTGCCTCCCAGGGCTATAGGTGGAAGCACGAGTGGGAGCATGAAAGTGCACCAGCCAGGGCGATCAGAGGGCAGAAAACTGTGCTGCTCCTTCACTCAGGGAGAGGGCAGATCAGAGCCCCAGTGAAAAAGGCGGCCCAACCCCACACACCCACACCATTGCACAGGCTTCCGTGGAAACCATAGCTCAAAACTGCAAGCCCAGGAACTTGCCACTGGCATAACCAGCACACTCATTGCAGGTGGCAAAAACCTCCTCGAACAGCTGGAGAGAAAGGGCTAGCCCTCACCAGGGTGCTGTCCCTGGGGGACTCCCTAAAGAACCAGGTGCCCATTGCAGGCAGTGAAAACCTCCTCAAAGAGCTGGACAGGGGGGTCTCGATATCACCAACTCACAGATAGCACTGTGTGCCCCCCCTATAGAATGGGCACCCATCACAGTTGACAAAAAAACAGCCCGAAAAAGCAGGACAGAAGGGCTGGCCACTGCCAGCACACAGACAGAACAGGCTCCCACATAGAGCCAGACATCCATCTCAGGTGGAAACCAACTTGAGGAGCCAGAGGAAGAGGGGTACTCATCAACATCACAAATAGCACCCTACAGTTCTTCACAAAGAACCAGGCTGCAAAGGGAGGGCCCCAAAACACCAGCAGTGCTCAAACCCAGGTAGGCTACTGGAGGCTCAGCCTACTAGGGGTGTGGCACTCAGAACCAGCCCAGACTGTAATAGAGACAGGCCCTGTCAATCCAAGGCCCCGCAGCCTGACTGTAGACTGCATCTACTTCATCAAGGAAAAGAGGCAGACCCAGGATATGGATCACTGCTAATCTCAAGCACCTGAGTTACACTGAGAGCTACATGAACTATTAATCCCTACCATATCCTTTTCAAAAGTTACTTCCAAACCTCACAATTAGTGCATTTTAAGTAAATACTGTTTATACCATAGTGTATCTCAACTCACATATTTATAATCCTCCCCTATCTCAATCCACCTAAATATCCAAGACCCTCCCCCTACTCTTGATTTAAAGTCTGCTCACTCTTCAGCTACAGCGCATTCTCGGTCCTCAATCTAAGTATTCCTCCCTTCCCCAGCCACCTAAACCCTTTCTTTACTCTTTTTTTTTTTTTTTCCTACTAAAAGCCCACAGGTCCTGGCTCCACCTGGACCAATTACAGATCATTAAGGGTGAATAGCCACCTAAACCCTTTATTATTATTAATTATTTTTCTTTCTCTGCTAAAAGCCCACAGGTCCTGGCTCCCCCTGGACCAACCAGGGATCATTAAGGGTGAATAGGGAGACAGATGTGGCAACTACATATATAGGCTTACACTGTTGACTCGTACTTGTGGCTTTCTGATTCTCCCTCTCCTCATTTCTATAGAATAGAAAAGTTGGTTTTCTCTCTCATATCCCTGCTATCTTTGCTACTTCTCAGCACCCTTCAAAACTATCTATACCTTAGTCGATCATTTTTCCCCTCGTACAACAGGTTTAATACATCTACATCACTATCAAGACAGGCTCAGTTGCAGCTGAGAGTGTGATTAAGAGCAAGGGTTACCTTGGAGGGTTTGGGTATGTAGTTACAATCATAGACAGTCAAAAGGGAAAGTAAAAGAGAAGGATATCACTGAAGGTATGGTTATTTTGCCTGAACTGCTGGTTCTGTTTTAAGAGCAGCTCAAAAATAGTATGAGAAAGGATAAAAGGAGAGTCTCGCAATCAGCCAACTGGAAGGAAAGAAACAACATACACAACCAGTCCAGAATACAACCAGACAGCCCAGGTAAACGACATAAAGGCCACCCCAGGAACAAGTGGAGAAAATCTAGGAGACTGTAACAATGAACTCCACAAGTCTCCTAACATAGAAGACTGCTCAACAAAGGAAAGGAAGCAAAGCAGATTAATCCAGGGGGCGGGGGGAGGGGGGGGTCAAGCAAAAAAAGACACCCAAAATGGGGGGAAAAATCAGTACATCACCAAAAAGGAAAGGAAAAATCCCCAGAAAGATCACTAAATGAAACAGAGGCACACGATGTATCAGATATGGAATTCAAAAGAGTGATGATAGAGGAGCTCAATGAGCTCAGCCACATCAAAGAAAACTATAAACAACTCCAGGAAAGTTACAAGGAAATTACTGAGAGCTATACCAGCATCAAAAATGACTTACAAATTATAAGAGCAGGGGGAAATGAAGAATACAATCTCGGAATTGAAGAATACAGTAAAAAGGAATCAACAATAGGCTAGAGGAAGCAGAGGACTGGATCAGCAAGTTGGAGAACAATGAAAACAAATACTCCAAGACAGTACAAGAGAATGAAAAATGGCTAAACAAGATTGCACAGGGTTTAAGAGAGCTACAAGACAACATGAAATGGAACAACATCCATTTCATAGGGAAACCAGAAGGAGAAGAGAAACAAGGAATGGAAAACCTGTTCAAAAAAGTAATGATAGAGAATTTCCCTAACATAATGAGTGAAAACATTAATCAAGTTCAGGAAGCACAGAGGGTCCCAATGAAAATCAACCCAAACAGGTGTATTATTATTAAACTGACAAATTTCAAAGACAAAGAGAGAATCCTAAAAGTATCAAGAGAAAAACAACAAATAACATATAAGGGGGCTCCAATAAAGCTATCAAATGATAATTCAACAGAAACAATTCAAGCCAGAAGGGAATGGCAAAAAGTATTTCAAGTAATGGTAAACGAAGGCCTGCAACCGAGAATACTCTACCCAGCAAGGCTCTCATTCAAGATAGAAGGAGAAAGAAGCCATTTCCCAGACAAAAAAAAGACTAAAAGAATATATCTCTACCAAACCAGCATTGCAAGAAATGCTAAAGGGTCTGTTTTATAAATAAATAAAGAAAATTAAGAAACAGAAAGAGCCAAAGAGGAACACAGGTACAAAGTGAGAAAATGGCAATGAATAAATAGCAATCAATAATAACCTTAGGGAGAGGGAAGATGGTGACAGTAGAGAGCAGTGCTGATGGTGTTCTCGAGTACCAAAGCAGCTAGAGGACAGAATAGGGAGCGTGAGACGTCTTCAGGACCCTAGGAATTGGAACGGGCAGCATCTGGACACAGGGGAGCACAGCCCAGAGGCAGAGGAGGCCAGCAGGAGAGTAGGTGAGGCGCTCCTGACCGACCCGCCGGCGAGCCGAGGTCGGCTCTGGGCAGGGGCGGCTCTGCCCAGAGGGGCGCGTTTGACTGGGGACAGTTCCGAGCTACCTGGTGACTGGAAGTCTCAACAGTGAAGTGTGGGCAGCGAGGGCAAATGCCGCCATAGGGAACGCGGAATTGAACTCTTGCAGGGGAGGGACTGTGTGAGAGACTCACTCGGGCAACAGGGAGAGGAGGCTCCGAGTGGGGCTAGAGGTGGAGGAGAAGAGTCCTGCGGGAAGCTGGAGCGGGAGAGCAGAAAGTGCACCCACGGGGTGGCGAGAGGGCCAAAAACAGAGCGGCTGGGCCACCGGGGAAACAGCAGCTAGAAGCCCCTGCGAGGGGGGAGGCCCAGCCCTGGGCAACCACACAGGCCCCCAGGCTCCGCGGGAAACTCCAAATGGCAAGCCGGCAGGACGGAACTAGTGGCGGGGGTAAATGACCCACCATTGCCTGAGACAAAGGCGGCACCACCCACACCTGGGAGGGGCTCATCACAGAGGCCGCGTAAAGGACTCCGTGGAGAGCTGGTTGGCTTGGAGGCCTGGTGCCCGCCCCGGAAGGGCAGAACAGTGTAGGCGGACCACGGACAGTGTTGACTGACAGGCACGGCCTCCTCCTGAAACTGCGGGGGCGGGGACAGTCATCACAGGGACCAGCGAAGTTGCGGGCTGCCCTGCAGGGGTGCTGGATGCTCATCCTGGGCAGGAACCTCTGCCAGGAGTGGGAGGGGGCACCCTGAGGGCTCCAGAACACCAGCAGCCCTAAAACCCAGCCAGGCTGCAGAAGGCCCAGCCTACCTGGAGGCGGACACTCAGAATCAGCCCTACTGCGACAATCAGAGGCCCTGCCACGCGCCAAGACAGGCTAGAATATAGACTATAGACTGTAAAGTTCTGACCGGGAAAAAGAGGCAGCATCAGGAAAGGGATTGCTGCCAATCTCAAGCACCTGAATTATACCGAAAGCAATATGAACTATTAAGCCCCAACATATCCTTTGCAAAAGTTACTCCTCACATACTCTTAATCCCCCCATACCTCAATCCACCTAAATACCCAAGACCCTCCCCTACTCTCCAATTAAAGTCTATTCACTCTGTGGCTATAACGCATTCCAAGTCTTCAATCTAAGTATTCCTCCCTTCCCCAGCCTTTCTAAACCCTTTCTTTATTCTTTTCTTCCTTCCTCTTTATTTATTTTTTATTTTTTTAATTTTTCTTTTCCTTTTCTTCCTGGTAAAGCCCACAGGTTCTGACTCCACCTGGACCAATCAGAAATCATAAAGGGGGAACACACAGCTAAAACCTTTCTTTGTTAATATTGATTTCTCTTTGTCTTGTGACTTTCTCCCCCTTTTGTTTCTTTTTCTTTTCATTCTTTCTTTCTTTATCCTTTCTTTTCTCCCTAATAAATCCCACTGGTCCTGGCTCCACCTTGACCAAACAGAGACCATAAAGGGTGAACAGAAATCTAAACCTTTTCTTTATTAATATTCATTTCTCTTTCTCTGGTAACTTTCTCCTTTTTTTTCTCTGTTTTTTTTTTTTTTTTCCTCTGCTAAAAGCCCTCAGGTCCAGACTCCATCTGGACCAGTTCAGGGATGATTAAGGGTGAACAGCCATCTAAACCCTTTCTTCTTATTATTATTATCATTTTTATTTCTTTTTTCCTTTTGCAATTTTTTTTTGTTTGTTTGGTTTGGTTTGGTTTGGTATTTTGTTTTTGTTTTTATTTGTTTGTTTTTGGGTTTTGTTTTTTGTTTTTGTTTTTGTTTCTGCTAAAAGCCTGCAGGCCCAGAATACAACGAGACAGCCCAAATAAAGGACACACCAAGAACAGCAAGTGGAGAAAATCTGGGAGACGGCAACATTGAACTCCACAAATCTCCTATCACAGAAGGGTGCTCAACTAAGGCAAGGAAGCAAAGCAAGTTAACCCAAGGAAAGAACATAAATAAATAAATAAAGAGCAAGCAAGAACAGACACCCAAAATGGGGAAAAAAAGAATCAGGGAGAGGGAAGATGGCGACAGAGTAGAGAGCAGTGCTGATGGTGTTCTCGAGTACCAAAGCAGCTAGAGGACAGGATAAGGAGCATGAGACGTCTTCAGGACCCTAGGAATTGGAGCGGGCAGCATCTGGACACAGGGGAGCAGAGCCCAGAGGCAGAGGAGGCCAGCAGGACAGTAGGTGAGGCACTCCCGACCTGCCGGCCGGTGGGACGAGGTCTGCTCTGGGCAGGGGCGGCTCTGCTCAGAGAGGCGCGTTTGACTGGGGCCAGTTCCGGGCTCGCTGGTGACTGGAAGTCTCAACAGAGAAGTGCAGGCAGTGAGGGCGAACTCTGTAGGGAACCTGGAATTGAACTCTTGCAGGGGAGGGACTGTGAGAAACTCATCCCGGCAACAGGGAGAGGAGGCTCCGAGCGCGGGGTTAGGGGCAGAGGAGAAGAGTCCTGCGGGAAGCGGGAGGGGGGTGCAGGAAGTGCACCAGCGGGGCGGCGAGAGGGCCGAAAACAGAGCTGTTGGGCCACCGGGAAAACAGCAGCTAGAAGCCCCTGCGAGGGGGGAGGCCCAGCCCTGGGCAACCACACAGGCCCCCAGGCTCCGCGGGAAACTCCAAGCGGCGGAAAACTCCAAGCGGCGAGCCAGCGGGCCGGGAGCTAGTGGCGGGGGTAACTTACCCACCATTGCCGGAGACAAAGGCCGCACCGCCCACGCCTGGGAGGGGCTCATCACAGAGGCCGCTTAAAGGACTCTGAGGAGAGCTGATTGGCTTGGGGGCGTGGTGCCCGCCCCGGAAGGGCGGGACAGTGTAGGCGGACCCCGGACAGTGTTGACTGACAGGCACGGCCTCCTCCCAGAACTGCGGGGGTGGGGCCCGTTGTCACAGGAGCCAGCGAAGTTGCGGGCTGCCCTGAAGAAGTGCTGGGTGCGCGTCCTGGGCAAGAACCTCTGCCAGGAGTGGGAGGGGGCTCTCTGTGGGCTCCAGAACACTGGTAGCCCTAAAACCCAGCCAGGCTGCTGAAGGCCCAGCCTACCTGGGGGCGGACACTCAGAATCAGCCCTACTGCGACAATCAGAGGCCCTGCCACGCGCCAAGACAGGCTAGAATATAGACTATAGACTGTAGAGTCCTGACCGGGAAAAAGAGGCAGCATCAGGAAAGGGATTGCTGCCAATCTCAAGCACCTGAATTATACTGAGAGTGATATGAACTATTAAGCCCCAACATATCCTTTGCAAGGGTTACTCCTCACATATTCTTAATCCCCCCCATACCTAAATCCACCTAAATACCCAAGACCCTCCCCTACTCTCGAATTAAAGTCTATTCACTCTGTAGCTATAACGCATTCCCAGTCCTCAATCTAGGTATTCCTCCCTTCCCCAGCCTTTCTAAACCCATTCTTTATTCTTTTCTACCTTCCTCTTTTTTTTTTTTTCTTTTCCTTTTCTTCCTGGTAAAGCCTACAGGTTCTGGCTCCACCTGGACCAATCAGAAATCATAAAGGGGGAACACACAGCTAAAACGTTTCTTTATTAATATTGATTTCTCTTTGTCTTGTGACTTTCACCCCCCATCCTTTTTCTTTTTTTCTTTCTTTCTTTCATTCTATCTATCTTTCTTTCTTTCTTTCTTTCTCCTTTCTTTTCTCCCTGATAAAACCCACTGGTCCTAGCTCCACAGGGACCAAACAGAGACCATAAAGGGTGAACAGAAACCTAAACCTTTTCTTTATTAATATTGATTTCTCTTTCTCTTGGGACTTTCTCCCTTTTTTTTTTTTTTTTTTTTTTTTTTTTTTTTTTTTTTTTTTTTTTTTTTTTTTTTTTTTTTTTTTTTTTTTTTTTTTTTTTTTTTTTTTTTTTTTTCTTTTCCTCTGGTAAAAGCCCTCAGGTCCAGGCTCCATCAGGACCAGTCAGGGATTATTAAGAGTGAACAGCCATCTAAACCCTTTCTTCTTATTATTATTATCATTTTTATTTCTTTTATCCTTTTGCAATTTTTTTTTTGTTTTGTTTTGTTTTGTATTTTTTGTTTGTTTGTTTGGTTGGTGGGTTTGGTTTGGTATTTTGTTTTTGGTTTTTTTGTGTATGTTTTTGTTTTTTGTTTTTGTTTTTGTTTCTGCTAAAAGCCTACAGGCCCAGAATACAACCAGACAGCCCAAATAAAGGACACACCAAGAAGAGCAAGTGGAGAAAATCTGGGAGATGGCAACATTGAACTCCACAAATCTCCTATCACAGAAGGGTGCTCAACTAAGGCAAGGAAGCAAAGCAGATTAACCCAAGGAAAGAACAAAAATAAATAAATAAAGAGCAAGCAAGGACAGACACCCAAAATGGGGAAAAAAAGAATCAGTCCATCACCAAAAGGAAAGGAAGAATCCCCAGAAAGAACACAAAATGAAACAGAGGCACCTGGAATATCAGATCAGGAATTCAAAAGAATGATGATAGAGAAGCTCAGTGAGCTCAGCCACATCCAAGAAAACTGTAAACAACTCCAGGAGAACTACAAATAACTCCAGGGAAATTACAAACAACTCCAGGGGAATTACAAAGAACTCCAGTGGAATTACAAAGAACTCCAGGAAAATTACAAAGAACTCCAGGGAAGTTACAAGGAACTTACTGAGAACTACAACAACATGAAAAAGGACATGGAAACTATCAATAAGTGCCAGGAGGAAATGAAGAATACAATTTCTGAATTGAAGAATATAGTAGAAGGAATCAACAGTAGGCTAGAGGAAGCAGAGGACCAGATCAGCAAGTTGGAGGAAAATGTAGACAAATACTCCAAGACAATACAAGAGAATCAAAAAAGGCTGAACAAGACCGAAGAGGGGTTAAGAGAGCTGCAGGACAACATGAAATGTAACAACATCCGTATCATAGGGATACCAGAAGGAGAAGAGAAACAAGGAATGGAAAACCTGTTAAAAAAAGTCATGATAGAAAATTTCCCTAACATGATGAGTGAAAACATGAATCCAGTTCAGGAAGCACAGAGGGTCCCAATGAGGATCTACCCAAACAGACCAACACCAAGGCACATTATTATTAAAATGGCTAATTTCAAAGACAAAGAGAGAATCCTAAAAGCATCAAGAGAGAAAAGACAAATAACACACAAAGGGGCTCCAATAAGGCTATCAAATGATTATTCAACAGAAACAATTCAAGCCAGAAGGGAATGGCAAAAAGTATTTCAAGTTATGGTAAACAAAGGCCTGCAACCAAGAATACTCTACCCAGCAAGTTATAGCAATACAGGCCTTCCAAAAAAGGTTACAAGAAGTTTATAAAAACGACCTAACCACAAAGCTGCAAGAACTAGAGGAGCAACAACAAACAAAGCCCAGAGCAAGTAGAAGGAAGGAAAACATCAAGATCAGAGCAGAACTGAATAACTCAGAGATTCAAACGACAATTTGAAGAATCGACAGGACCAGGAGCTGGTTCTTTGAAAAAATAAACAAAATTGACAAGCCCTTATCCAGACTCATCAAGAAAAAGAGAGAGAGGACCCAAATAAACAGAATCAGAACTGAAAGAGGAGACATCACAACTGATACCTCAGAAATACAAAAGATTGTAAGAAATTACTACAAACAACTCTATGACAAAAAAAAATATGACAACCTGGATGAAATGGACATATTTCTGGAAAGGTATAATCTACCAAAACTGAACCCAGAAGAAGCAGAAAGCCTCAATAGACCAATAACAACTAGTGAAACTCAAGAAGTAATTCAAAATCTCCCAAAGCACAACAGCCCTGGACCAGATGGCTATACAGGTGAATTTTACCAAACATTTAAAGAAGAACTAACTCCTATCCTCCTCAAACTCTACCAAAAAATTGAGGAAGAGGGAAGACTCCCAAACTCGTTCTATGAGGCCAATATTATTCTAATCCCAAAACCAGGGCAAGACACAACTAAGAAAGAAAGCTACAGGCCAATATCTCTAATGAACATAGATGCTAAAATTCTCAACAAAATATTGGCCAATCGGATTCAGCAGTATATTACAAAGATCATACACC
>PVIW01016795.1:0-15668 GCA_004026585.1 Noctilio leporinus | reverse complement strand
AAAGTGACGGCCTCACTGTCCTGTGAGTGTGGAGTCAGACACCTGATCCGCTCCGGCCATCCCATCAGTGATGAGCAGGGTGGCAGCCCCAGGAAAGGCCTCCCGGGTGGGGAGGCAGGACCAGCCTCTCAGAAGGGACCTTGACGTGCTCACACCCACTGCCCCAGGGACTGGATTTCTTGGACTTGGTCACAAAGGGACTGAGGAAGTTATCACACATGTGGACAAGGAATATGTGTAAAGTGTAAAGTGCACTATTTATAATAGGCAAACCCCCACAATGTGCTACTCTGTTGGGAACTAAAAGAACCCACAATACGATGTCATGGAGCTGGTCACCATATTCTGAATTATGCAAAAGCCTGAGCAACAGTTTTTCATTTCTACTGTTCTTTTTAATGTACATGAGCATACAATAGCGACTGGGAGGAAATATGTCAAACTGTGTATAGAAGATGTCATTAGTTGGTGACATTATGGGTGATTTCCCGTTTTTACAGATGGCGACATACAGGAGTAGGGATGTCCACCTGAAAACAACCCACTGTTTGGTCTGCACGGAGGACTGAAAGGTGCTGCTACATGTTCAGCTGGAACACAGCTTTGGTGCCTCCAGCATTTCAGAATCGTCTTCTACCCGGTGGGTGTGTGGAGGGGCCCGGAAGAAAGGCCCTGATGCTCACAGCTTCCTTTAGAAGGCTGCCGGGGAATTACTTAGGGGTGCATAAGGGAAGGACAGATGAGAATGAAGTAAGGTGTCTAATGACACGTTCATGGCAGACTCTGTGGAGGGGTGGACAGAGGCAGGCAGACACAGAACAAACCGACAGCTGCCCCGAGGGAGGGGGTGGGGGCTGAACAGAAGCAGGTGAGGGCCGAGCCAGGAAAAGTGTACACATAACACACAGACAGACACCACATGGGGTGACGGCAGAGGGAGAGGGGTGGGTGCATGGGGGAGGGCAAAGGGGGGAAACGGGGGCAGAAAGAGACTTTGCTTCAGGCGCTGCACAAAAGACGCGGGGTGCGAGGACCTTGCACTGACGAGTGCACTTGGCACCTGTGTGCTTTCCTACACCCATCTCCCACAGTACATTCCATTTTCAACAAGTTTATAAAAATGAAACAAGAAACAACTATGTAAAACAGGAGGTACATTGAGTGTTCACTGAAACACACTTCAAGTTCCCACCTCTGTGGTTTTCATGAGAAACTGTGGGTGTGGGGTGGGGAGGGTAGAACTGTGTCTGCGGCTGAGGAAAGAGGCCACAGGCGCCACTGGCACCAACAAAACACGGCTCGTTTCACTGTCACCAAGAATGAGCTCCCAGGGCCGCGGTCCAGCGCTGGTCGAGCGGCTCAGAGAGGCAGCCACTGCCCAGCCCAGTGGTTGCCATTCTCTGCCTCCTGGCTGCGTGGCTTCTGTCCCCGAGGCTGCCCCTTGGTGACAAGACGAGGACTGAGCTGGGGCTGCACAGACAGTGTGGACCCAGGGGAAGGAGAGTGGGAGGAGCGCGGACTCCCTGGAGAGACGCAGCACAGCCACTTCCACCCACAGGCCAGCAGCCCAGCCTGACCCCTCAGGCCCTGCTGCAGCAGCGGGAGGGGCGCCTTGCAGACCCGGCACCCCCACAGCTGGGTTTGGTTCCAAGAAGAGACAAGGAACAGATGAGACAGAAGTGAGCAGCCCTCTCCACCACAGAAGGTGGCCGCACCTGCGTCCTGCCTGTGCCCACTTTCCCTGGGCCCTGCTGGCGGAGGTTACGGGAGCAAAGGGCCACCTGACGCTGTAACTCAGATGCCACCTCCTCACCTCACGCAGTGGCGTCTGTGACATTGTCTTCGTGCTGCTGACCACACATTATGGGTTAAAGACATGGGGGAGGAAAGTATAATGCAACCCTGATCCTGCACGTCCACCCCACACACAACGCGAGCAGGTGATCACACAGCAAACCCCGGGGTGTGGGCGTCAAGGCTGCGCTGCGGCACAAGGTCCACGTCCCCGCCCACCTTGCCCGCTGGTCCCACCCAGCAGCTGAAGAGACACAGGACCCGAGCCAACCAGAGAGCAAGTGCTTTCAGACTGTGACTTTCCCCTGTTTCCCCAGCAATCAAGTTTCCTTTTCTCACACTTTCTTCCAGACCAGAGACCCAGCAGCAGGGGAGACTCACCCACGTCCTTTGCTCTGGGGGTCCCAGGAGGGAGAGCCAGGGGTGAGGGTAAGTGGGGGTGCTGGTACACACCCGGGCCCCAGCCCCCTGGGAGAGAGGCTGAGCAGCGGGTGGGCTGCAGGGTGTCCTTCACCCAGGAAGCGGTGAGTGGGGTGGCCTGCAGCTGCGGCCCAGGAGCAGGGCCGCCCCGGGCAAGGGGAGGCCTGACTCGGAAACCTGTGGGAGGGAGACAGCCGACCCGGAGCTGGGCAGAGGCTGGGGTTGGACCTGACTGTGCTCAGAGCTGAGCAAGGGCCCTGAGGCTCTTTGAGACATGGACCCCGAACCCTGGGTGGGCTGCCGGCCCCTGGGAGGCCAGTAATCCAGAGACAGGGTGGGGACAGAGGAAGTAGGTCAACTCAAGGGCTGGCAGCTTGAGAAGATGGGGTCTCCCCTGACAAGGCCCACTGGGACAACGCACACGGGCAGGAGTTTTTATAAGGGGGGAGGAAGGGAAAGAAACTGCAACCAAGGTATTGACAGGAGGGTGTTGGCAGTTCCGCCCTGAGGGGACTAAGTTCACACCATCACTGTCCCTTCAGGCAGCTGGTTGAGGTCAGCAAGTCTCTGGGAGCTGAATGTCTGAGGGTGGAATGAGCTCCTTTCAAGTCAGTTTCTAGAATCCTTCAGCAAACAGGCTGCTCTCCACCATCATCCTTCTTAGTGGGCCATCATTTACAGAAATAATGTTCAAAGAATGGTGGGGCGGGTTACAAGTTGTGTGTTAAAGATTTCTGTGCACAGGAGTTTACTGCAGAATTATTTGTAATACAGAGAAATGTGAACCAGCCGCATACACAGCATTGGACAATAGATAAACCACACGTTCTGTGACCAGAGAGGGATTCTAATCCATATATCTGTGGTCATTCTGTACCATTTCTTAGTGTTTTAAATTATTCTTCATTAATTGTGCTGTTACAGTTGCCCCCATTTCCCCCCTTTACCACCCTCCACCCAGCACCCCTGACTCCCTCAGGCGATCCCCACACCATTGTTCCTGTCCATGCATCATAGGTATGATCTCCGGCTACTCCGTTTCATATACTGAACTTTACGTCCCCATGGCTATTCTGTGATGACCTATTTGGACTTCTTAGTCCCCTCACCGCTTCACCCAATCCCTACACCCTCCTCCCGTCAGGCAACTAGCAAAACAGCCTCCATCACCATGATTCCGTCTCTGCTCTTCTTGTCTGCTGAGTGTGCTTTTGAGATTCAATTGTTGATACATATGTATTTATTGCCATTTTATTGTTCATAGTTTGGATCATCTTCTTTTTAGGTAATTTCCTTTAACATTTCACATAATAAGGGTTTCGTGATGATGGACCCCTTTACTTTTTCCTTGTCTGAGAAGCTTTTTATCTGCTCTTCAATTCCAGAGGATGGCTTTGCTGGATAGAGTAATTTAGGTTGCAGGTCCCTGCTTTTCGTGACTTGGAATAATTGTTGCCAGTCCCTTCTAGCTGGCAGAGCTCCTTTTGAGAAATCAGCTGACAGTCTTGTGGAAGTCGTTGGTAGGTAATCAACTGCTTTTCTCTTGCTGCTTTTAAGATTCTCTCTTCATCTTTCACCATTGGCATTTTATTATGATGTGTCTTGGAGTGGCCTCTTTACATCCGTCTTGTTTGGGACTGTCTGTGCTCTCTGGACTCGTATGTCTCTTTCCCTCACCAAAGTAGGGAAGTTTTCTGTCATTATTTCTCACGTTGATCTCCAATGTGTTGCTCTTTCCCTTCCCTTTCTGGCACCCCTATGAGGTGAATGTTGCCATGCTTGTAATTGTCCCAGAGGCTGCTATTATCATGCTCATTTTTTTGGATGAGCAGAAGAAGACATTTCCTTCTGCTTGTTCTGATATGATGTGTTTTGTTTCCTCATGTTCCAAATCATTGATTGGATATTTTGTGTATGCTGTTGAGGTCCTCACAAGTTCCTTGAGCATTCTTATAACCAGTGTTTTGAACTCTGCCTCTGATAGATTGCTGATCTCCATTTTGTTGAGCTCCTTTTCTGGGGTTTTGTTCTGTTCATTCCTCTGGGCCACGTTTCTTTGTCTCCTCATTTTTTCAGCCTCCCGGTGTTTGTTTCCATGTGTCAGGGAGACCTGCCTGGGGTCCCTGTCCCAGTAGCGTGGACTAATGTAGAAGGTGTCCTCTGTAGGGTCCAGTGGCACAGCCCTCTCTGTCACCCATGCTGGTACTCAAGGTGCGCCCTTCATGTAGGTGAGGGCGCCCTGCTCCTGTAGCTGAGACTTGGTTGATGCTGTCAGGCCAATGGGAGGAATTCCTGAGGCCAGTCAGGTACCAGGATTGGCTCTGACTGCTGACCTCCAACCTCCCCCTCCCATGGAGCATCAGCTGAGAAGGGGCAGGGGTGCCTGTGCCCCAACATGGTCTGTAGCTGTCCACTGGGTACACTGTCCACTGGGGAGTGTCCTGGGGGGTACAGATCAAGGTCAGCCTCACCTGTGTTTTGCCCAGGGCCATGCTCCCTGAGGTGCAGAGCAACCTGAGGTGCTGCCACTTGTGCTGGGTGGGGAGTCCCGGGTGAAGCCCAGCGGTGAACCTAGGCTGCTGCTGCTAGTGCCAGGCCAGGGGCCACTTAGCAAGAGGTTCAGGGGCTGGGGACTCACGGAGGTCAGCAGCTTCCGTATATTATAACAATTTAGGAAGTTGTGCATTGTGACCTTAGACCTGCCATTCATATGGAAAAGCCACTGTTCACAGCTGCAAGTGGGGTGAGACAGAGCCTGAGGGGGTCTCCCACCAGTGGGCCAACAGCCTTAGCCAGGTTGATGGAGTCTCAGGTGGGGCACCTGCCTGCCAGCTCCTTGTTCTGCCTGCCTTTCTGCCTGGGAGGAAGCTGTCCCCAGCTCTCGTCTCAATGTGACCCACTTCCTATCCTCCCAGCCTGTCACCTGTGCCTTTGAAGCTGCCACCTGGTGCTGGAGCTCAGAGGAAGTGAGTCCAAGTAAGTTCGTGTGTGGGTTGTTGAAGAGGAACTGCTTGGGTCTCCACACGTTTCTTCCACTGACTCAGTCCACACTGGGTTTTACAGCCAGATGTTATGGGGACATATCTTCCTGGCACTGGAAGCCTGGGTTGGGGTGGGGGAGCTGGGTCTCCTGGGACCCCTGAGATATCCCTCCTGAATTTTCATCCGGCTCATGTGGATATGGGACCGGAGGTTCCACATCTCCCCCTTCCGACCAGAGGGTTTGGGGAAGACTTCTTTAATTCTGTCATTCAGCTCAATTTCTGTTTGTTGTGAGTGATGATTGTTCTATAATTGAGTTGTCATTTTGATGTGGTTGTGTGAGGAGGGCACCTATGGTTACCTGTTCTGCAATCTTGACTGAAAGGCCCTACCTTCTCATTGGAGAAATGTCTATTCAGGTTGCCTGCCCAGTTTTTCATTTGGATTGTTTTCCTATTTGTGTTTATGTGTGTGTGTATGTGTGTATTAAATTGTCTGAATTTGGGATATTAATCCCTTTTTGGATATATCATTGGAATATCTTTTACCATTCAGTAGGATGCTTTTTTGTTGTTTTTGATGGTTTTCTTCATTGTGCTAAAACATTTTAGTTAGATATGTTCCCATTTGTATATTTTACATCTGTGGCCCTTGCCTGAGGAGGCATACCTGTAATGTTATTACTAAGAATGGTGTCAGAGAGTTGATTGCTAATGTTTTCTTCCAGTTTCATGGTTTCAGGCTTTACATTTGAACCTTTTAATCCATTTTACATTTGTTCTTGTATATGGTGTACGGAAGTCATCCAGTTCCATTCTTTGCCGTGTACACCTATCCAGTTTTCCCAGCATCATCTGCAGAGACTGTATTCACACCACCGTATATTCTTACCTTCTTTGCCATAGACTAATTGACCTTATAAGTGAGGGTTAATTTCCGGGCCCCACAGAACTAGGTGTCTGTTTTTCTGCCAGTATCGTGCTGTGGTTATTAGTATGGCCTTGTAGCATAGTTTGATAACCAACAGTGTGATACTTCCAGCTTTGTTCTTTCTCAAGATTCCTTTGGCTTTGGGGTCTTTGTGGCTGCATTTAAGTTAAGACTGATTGTTCTTAGGAGAAGAAGCCCACTGGTGTCTGAATAGGGACGGCATTGCCTATTGCTTTAGGCGGTAGGGACCTTGTAACACTGAATCCTTCCAACGCAGGACCATTTATTTGTATCCTCTTCAGTTTCTTTCTACATTACCTTATAGTTGTCAAGGTACAGGTCTTTAAGCACTTTGGTTACCCTCATTCCTAGGTATTTTGTGCTTTCTTGTGACATTTTAAATTGGATTTTTGAAATATTTCATTGTGATTACTGAATATTGCTGTATCCTGATTTTGTGTCCTGCAATGATACTGAGTTTAGTTTTTCTAACAGGTTTTCTTTGGAGTGCTAATGCTCTTTTACGTATTCCATCATGTCACCTGCAAATAGTGAGCGTTTTACTTCCTCCTTTCAGATTTGAATGCTTTGTATATCCTCACCTGATTGCTGGGACTCCAACTCTCAAACTGTATTGCATGGAGGTGGTCAGAGTGGGGATTGTTGTCTTATTCCTGGTCTTACTAGAAAAGCTTTTACCTTTTGGCATTGGGTATTATGTAGCTTATTGTGTTAATGAAACATGCTTTTAATGAAGAGATTTTAATTATATTTGAACACAATTAGATACAATTTGGGTATTTAA
This sequence comes from Noctilio leporinus, assembly GCA_004026585.1. Classification (NCBI taxonomy): domain Eukaryota; kingdom Metazoa; phylum Chordata; class Mammalia; order Chiroptera; family Noctilionidae; genus Noctilio; species Noctilio leporinus. The sequence continues at coordinate 8,737 of PVIW01016795.1, read as the reverse complement.
ATTGTATCAGCGCTTTGCTATTGTCCATTTTTACTGTGATGAACAGCATTAAACATACACCTTTGTGTTAAGGCCTTAGTATTTTTTTCCTTTGGGAGTAAATCCATCATGTTAAAGCTGTGGGAGTTTGGATAAAAATTTGTTAAGGCCCTTGGTATATACATGTGACCCAAATACATTCCTAAATTTTAACATTCTTATGAAGAAAAGTATACGATGACTTTATATTGACATTTTATGCTTTTTTATTTTTTTTATTTATTTATTTATTTTTTTTTTTTCATTTTAAAGTGTCTGTAACAAATGAAAATATCCTCCCAAAAGGTGGGACCATACTGCCGACCCCGACAATTTATAACCTGTAAACCACGCAGGAGGCTTGAAAAGCTCAGGCTGCAAGGGCCGTCGGCCTTTTCCGTGGGAGGGAAAGGCGACCCAGGCGGCTGAGCCCAGGAGGCGGCCCAGGCGGCAGGACGTCCTGGATGCTGCGCGCAGCAGGGGCCGCGGGGACCGGGCGCTCACGGAGGGTACTGCGGTCGGTCGCAGCGGCGCTGGGGGCGGCGCCCGGTTCGGGCAGCGCAGTCCGAGCGGGTCGAGGGCGTGTGTGGCATCGGCCAGGGGAGCCGCGGTGTCCTGAGGGCTGGGTCAGGGGCCTGCGCTGACTCTTCCCCGCTGATGGGTGACTCTCTCTTGGCATCCAAGGCTGTGAGACTGGCGAGCAGACCTGTCCCGAGGAGGCTCTGGGTCACCAGCCACCGCAGTGGAGCCCCGAGTGGGTCCTGGGGAGGCAGAGTCCCCACCTGGAACTGCCCACCTGCTTCCAGGCCACCGTTGCTGCCCAGCCCCCCTGGCGGCTCTCCCTGCACAGCGGGTCCCATGGGGAGGTGGCCAGACTCCAGGCTGCCTGTGCTCCCCGTCTGCCTCGCCCTGGTGCAGCTGCTGGCGCCCTGCTCAGGTAGGGACCCCCCACCCCTGCCTCTGACGGGCACCCTGGGGCCCAGTCCTCGCCCTGGGCTCCTCCCCGCACCTGAAGGCCCATCCAGGTGCCCTGTTGGGGCGAGCCCTCCCCAGCTGTGCCCTCCCTGCCCGCCCTGCCTGGGACCCGCCCCTGCCCTCTGACCCCAGCTCCCTCTGACGGGCCACCCCCTCTGGTGACCAGCTCCGTTTGCTGTGATTGGACCCCGAGAACCCATCCTGGCCAGGGTGGGTGAAGATGTGGTGCTGCCCTGTCACCTGTCCCCGAAGAGGAGTGCTGACACCATGGAGCTGATGTGGGAGAGACAGAGCCCCAGGCAGGTGGTGCACACATATGCACTCGGGGAGGAACACACACCAGCAGCAGAGTATCGAGGAAGAACTTCGGCTTTCAGAGAGGACATCACTGAGGGGAAGGCTGCTCTCCTGATTCGCAATGTCACAGCCTCTGACAGTGGAAACTACCTGTGTTATTTCCAAGAAGGAGATTTCTATAACCAAGCTCAGGTGGAGCTGAAGGTGGCAGGTAAGCCTCAGGGTTGCTGTGAGCCTGCTCTTCTGTGGGGCCTGACAGCAGGTCTCCAAGGCCCCTGAGAGCATTGCAGGTGTCACCTGCCACGGTCTCCCTGCCTCCAGCTCTGAGGCCTGACACAGACACAGGTTGTCCTCCAGGATGGGTCCTCCTGCATCAGGTGAACAAGTGCCCAAGCCCCCACCAGGGTCTCAGCAGGGAAGTGGTGTCAGGACAGGAAGCAGGAGGGAACCTCCCACACTGGGTGGCGCACACGGGTGGGGTGGGCGGAGCTCCCACAGTGGCCGAGGGCACTGCAGGTGCACGGCTGCTGCGGGGCAGGGGCCTGACCTGTGGGGACAACACCTGCACCCTTGTCCCTCCAAGCAAGGGCCCAGGAACACACCTGAGGTTCAGCAAGCTGTGACCAAGCTTGTGTCTGTAGGGAGAAGGTGCACATGTGGCAGCTGGGGGCTGACCCAGTGAGAGGCTGTCAGGAGAGACCTGGTGTCACACTCAGCTGTCAGGGGACTTGGCTCTGGATGGATGCTGTCAGGATGCTGGGGGTGTGACTGGTCACTCAGAGCCAGGACAGGGAGGTTTGGTCACGGCTGTGGTCAGCACCCTGGTCACGTTTCCTCTGTGCTCTGACCTGACTGCTCAGCTGACCTGATTGTGTCCTCACCCATCACAGTGACACAGCACCCTCCTCCCATGCTGTTGTCCACACAAGTGCTGGTGCCCTGATGTCTGGGCTGCTTTTGTCCTTCTCAGGGCACAGCCCTGCCCGGGGACTGTGGCTGGACAGATGAAAGGAGAGCCTGGCAGAGGGTGGGAGGTGGGGTCCTGTCAATGTCCCTGCAGGGCCCCCTCTGCTGTGAAGTCTCTTCCTGGAGACCACGGATGCTCTGACACAGTCCTCCCTCCATGACTGTGTCCTTTCAGGTCTTCAGTGGCTTCCTGTGACCTCCCCTTGCATTTACTGAGGGCACTTACATTGTGCAGCTTGGGTGGCAGCAAGAAAAGGTGCCTCTCTCTCTGCACAAGCCTGGGGTGATGGTTTACACAGGACAGACAGGAAGGATGTGCTCCTTGGGTGAGACCCACTCCACGAGGGGCCAGTGACAGTCAGGCAGTGGTCACATCAGGGTCCGTCCCCCACAGCACACTTCTGTAAACAGCTCCTTAGGGGTCCCTGCGGGGCTGACCCAGTGTGAGGCTGCCCTTCCTTCCTGTTGAGACCCTCACCAGTACCGAGGGCGCCCATGATCCCGGCTCACTCTCCCTTCCCAGCTCTGGGATCTGATCCTCACGTGGAGATGAAGGGCTATGAGGATGGAGGGATCCGTCTGGAGTGCACGTCTGCTGGCTGGTCTCCGAGGCCCCAAATAGAGTGGAGAGACGCCAGGGGACAGAGCCTGCCCGCCAAGACAGAGTCAGTGGCTGTAGACCCCAAGGGACTTTTTGCTGTCGCAGCCTCTGTGACTGTGGAAGGTGGCTCTGGGCAAGTGTCCTGTGTCATCAGAAATGCCCTGCTCAGCCAGGAAAAGTCCACCAGGCTCTCCATTGCAGGTGAGTGCCCTGCTGCTGCCTGGGGCTCTGTGGTGGCCCTGGGGGAAGCCACCTTATCAGGGGTCTGTGCAGGGAACACGAGGCACCCAGCAGGGACCTGGGGCTTCTTTTCCATCAAGCTGCTTATGTCACCTGCCCCTTCTGGGCACTTCCTGCATGCCACAGGTGGAGACAGGCAATGGGACTGGGGCAGATGGTAAAGATCAGCAAGGACAGGACTAAAAAGGAAAAGATATGTACAATGCAAATCTTAGTGAAACGGCTAATCTCCCTAAAATAGAAAGTAGCCCAGTAGAAAAGTGAGCAAAGAACAAGAGCTATCAGCTCACAGACACTGAAATAACTCTCAAGAGGATGTCCAGTCTCACTGAGTGTGGACACATTGTCATCTGTGAGTTTGGCAACAAAATAAACAGGAGGTTGTTGGTAAGACATTTTGTTGGCAGGACTGTGGGGAGACAGTCACTCTTAGATATTTTTCTCTATTACTTTTAATACATTTTCACAAGTCCTATAGGGAAAATAGAACATTCTTTATGCCACATAGTTTTAGTGTCCACAAGGTGGCCTCTGGGAGCCTGGCAGGTCAGCCGGCATCTGTGTGGAGTGACCCATAGAAGAGCTTATTTCTTACACATTAGTCACACTGACAGAAGCTCACAGACTGTGCCCGTGCCCACCGATGGGGAGCCTGTGTGCAGTGGAGGCTGCACTGTGACAGGAAACACAGATGTGCTGTCTGTGCACATGTGGGAACGTCGCCAACACACAAAGTGAACAGAAAATGTGCAGACCCGCATGTGTAGGCGCTGTATCTGCTCTAAACCAAAATATATGAGAATATATATATTGAAATTTAATAATTCTTACATGACACTCCGTATGTGTCAGGCGCTATACAGGCATTAATTTCATCCTGTTCCCCATCAGGACATCAGGAACAGCTGGTTAAGCCCTCAGTCCAAGGTCACAGTGCTAGTCAGGGGAAGACCCAGAACTTGACCCCAGGCCCTCCAGCCCGAAGTTCAGCATCTTAATCTCCCCATTAAGTGTGGACAGAGGGAGGGCAGGGGACTTAAGGACTTTGTACCTGTGTCTTGATGTGGGAAGCGCTCCCAGGGGAGGGGCAGACAGTAAGTGACCTGCAGGCTCTGAAGGGAAGGGTCACTGTCAGTCCCAGAGGCCCATCGACCCGACAGCGTGGGGCAGGTCGGTGGCTGAGGCTCCCGGTTTGCAGGCCCCTTCTTCTGGAACGCTCAGCCCTGGGTGGTGACAGTCGCGGTGACCCTGCCGGCCCTGCTGGCGCTCCTGGCGTACTTCCTGTGGCGACAGCAGAAGGAGAAGCAGATCCTGCGGGAGGAGAAGCAGAGCGAGCGAGGTGAGAAAGAAGCAGCGCAGGCGATGCTGCTGCGGGAGCGGAAACTCATAGGTGACGCCCCGGGCCAGAGCAGTGCGTACTGCCCCGCCCCCTGTCCCCCGCATGCTCGCCCACCACGAGGTCCTTGATCCCTTGACGGGACTTTTCTTTGTTCTGCTTATTTGCAGAGAAGCTGCAGCACAAACCCCGTAAGTTCAAGTCATGGGTCTCCTGGGTCCTGGGGCGCCTGACATAGGCGACTCGGTGACTCCTCCCGTGTCTGTGTCCCCGCAGGCTGGGCAAAGGACCGGTACCGACAACGTGAGTGCCGGGACCCCCTCCAGTCCCCCTGGGCGGACGTTTCCAGCCCCTTTCCCCACCCCTGACAGCCAGGGGCAGGAGGGAGAAGGGCTGTGCGCGGGGTGGGGCCGGCGGGGCGTCCTCAGGGGAAGGGGCTGCGGGCTCCCCCCACCAGGGGGCGCTGCGACGCCGGGCGCCCAGGCAGCTGGGCGGTGGGGTGTGTGTGTTGGGGGTGGATCCGCATGTGACACCCTCGCCTCTGGTTGCAGGTGGGACCTGTCTGAGGCCTATGCAGGTGGGTGAGCCCGGTGCTCCCTGGTGTCCTGGCTCCCGTGTGCGAAGCCTTTAGTCCCTTCCCTGCTGGGTGACAACAACCATTCCAGCTCACAGGCACCTTTCGGGGGTGCAGCACCCCTTTTTCGGGATACTCAGAGAGGACCTTCCGGCTACCAAGTCCCCTCACCCTGCTGACACCCACGCCCACCCCGGGGCAAAGCCAGGCCTTGCCACCCATGGCCCCAGGGTGATGGAGGGAAGCCCAGCGTGGGCGGGGTGCACGCCTGATCCCCAGAGCTGTGGGGGGAGGAAACCGGACTTTGGAAGGGGCTGAGGGAAGGACAGAGAAGGGGCTCCGTGAGGACAGGGTGTGGGGACACCAGGAATAATGGCCTTCCCTCATCTGTGTCTCCCTTTCAGAGCTGAAGATGGCCCTCTTCCAGCCTGGTGAGTGGGTCACTCTGTGCTCCCCAGGACCCCCAGGGGCCCTGTCCCCTCTCTCCACCCCAGCTCTTGACTGGGGCAGTTCTGGGTGGGTGACCTGAGGTGCCAGCGTGAAGGTGTGCCCACCTGTGTGGAAAGCCTGGGGACAACGGCTGTCCTGGGCCCCCAGGTCTCTGTGGGAGGAGGAGGCGGGAGGGGTGGGCTGGTGGGCGGGGGGCTGCGGGACAGCCAGGTGTGAGCTGACCAAGTGCTGCCCCTCCTGCCACTGTGTCCTGGAGTCAGGCCACGTGTCCTGGTCATTCCTGCTCCCTGAGGGTTGAGCCACAGACTAAATGAGCTGGGGAATGTGCCTAGGTTGACACAGCCGCAGGAAAGAGATGGTGTGTTTAAAAGGGGTGTTTGTCTGCCGGTAGTGACTGGGGAGGAGAAGACCTGAAAACGCAGGGGGCAACCCCAGAATGTAACAGACTGTAGAGCACGGGACTCCCTGGCGGATGTGAAGGGTTGGAGTGAACAGAGGCCCTACTGACCTACTTGGATGACTGGCTGCTGACAGACCGGGCACAGCGCTTTTTCACAGTAGAACTGTGGCTCTAATGACTGACAGCGAAATGGACAAAGAAGGGGCTCAGGGCAAGGCCCCCTGAAGGACAGCTGCCTTGTGGGAGCACCTCCAGGGGGCCATGGGGACATCAGCGCTGTCTCTCCTTTCCTTTCTCCTTCCAGTCTTCAGCTAGCACATCCCTGGGACAAACCCAGCAGGTGACCAGACCCAGGGAGCCCAGGGATGCTGAGCACGGTGGACTGACTCCTGGGCCAGAGAGGGTGGGGACAGGTGGGGAGAGGACCCCGGAGCACATGGAGCCCCCAGCATGGCCCCCAGCACAGAGGAGACAGGCTGTCTATTATCACACCAGCCACCACCTGTGCGCCGGCCTTGGACTACACATACCTCTCACTTTGTCTTACTCCTCCCAGAGATAGTATTTTCACTCCACTCTATAGACAGGAAATGGAGACTCAGGGTTCAGTAGCTGGTGTCTGTGGAAAAGGAGACTGTGCAGAAAGGGACATGGTGCAGCTCGGGGTAGAGCAAGGGTGGCATTGAAATCCCTGTGACTGGACAGCACAGGTGAGCACAGAAAAATTTGGGTGGGAAACATAAAAGGTAGAAGGAAGGAGTCAGCTACAAATGGCAGGAGGTCCTCCCTGCACACAAGGGCTCTGTGAAGTCTATTGGCATTGCTGAGGGTCACATCCAGGATGGGCTGGGGACCCCAGACCGGGGCTCAGGCCTCAAACCCTTGTCCTGAAGCCTGGGGCTCAAAGGTCTGGGAACCAAGGCTGATGCCCACCCATCCCAAACCTTCTCAGCAGATGTCTTTCTGGATCCAAACCCTGCGCACCCCACCCTCCTGGTGTCTGTGGACCAGCGGAGCCTGCAAAGAGAAGACACACAGCAGAACCTGCCTGACAGGCCAGAGAGATTTGACTGGCCCTACTGTGTGCTGGGCCTTGAGAGCTTCACGTCAGGGAGACATTTCTGGAAAGTGAACGTGGGTAATATAAATGGGTGGTGTTTTGGGGTGTATAGGGAGGATGTGCAGAGGAAAGGTTGGGTTAAAATTACAGCTGAGAATGGATTCTGGACAATAGGGCTCTCTGATGGGAATATCTACCATGCTCTCACAAATCCACAAATCAAACTGAAAAATGTCAAACCTCCTGAAAGAGTGGGGGTTTCCCTGGACTATAAGACAAGGGAGGTGTCATTCTACAATGCCATCGATGGGACACATATCTACACCTTCCCAAATACCTACTTCTCTGGGCCTGTAATACCCATTTTCAGGATTGTAACATTAACGCCCACTCCCTTGACCATTTGCCCAGCCCCAGAAAAGTGAGGAGATCCCTTGTTCCTGCCCCAGGGCCTGGCCCTCCCAGGGAGACCTCAGGTGCCCCAAACTCAGCTGGTGAAAAGGAGGACCCTCAGGCTGAAGAAACTTCTTTGCTTCCTGGTGGGCAGCCTGGAGCTGTGGGTGTCCTTAACACGAAAATGTCACAGCAAGAGAACACTTACTAAAGACACACTAAGTGAAGCACTTCACCAGTATCCATTCAATTTTTTCCATTTGACCGATACAGAGACAAGGGTGCAAAGGTGCATTAACTTTCTAAAGGTGACAGGGCTGCATTCAAACAGGCAAAGCTTATAGATAACTGACAGTATACTGGGTGCTGAGCTAAATGTTTCACCTAAACATAACTCACTCTGATTTTGTGAGGAAGCCTCACTTTGGAAGTGTGGAGACTGAGGTAGGGCCAAGTTTACTGACATATAATTTGTACAGAATTTACTGCTGCTGAGAGGTCTCTGACCTTTGCTGCCTCCCTCTGCCTCTAGTCTGTTCCTTTGCAGCTGATTGTTCAATTGTTCAGATGGGCTGGGTCCTTGGCAGGACTGAGGATGGCTCCAAGGGCAAAGGTCAGTGTAGGTGACTTTGAAGAACATACCCCACTTGGATGCTTCAAGGTCAAATGTCAGAACTATGATCCACTGCTTCACTGACCAGCTCTGCAGGATGACTGTGTCCAGAGGATGAATTCACAGTGATGACTGAGAAGAAACAAGCCTCCTACTTCATACCTACAGGTCCTCTGTACAGCAGGCATTTGGGAGGGAGGGAGGCAGGTGAACTTCAGTGCAATTTTTATCACCTGGTAGAATCCATCTTCAGGAAAGGGACACCCAGTGCTGATCACTCATTTCAGTCCCTGCAGGTTCCTGTTAACTGTGGGTTTGGGGGAAGGCCTCCCATCCTCCTTGTCCCTGGGATTGTCCACCACTGTGTCCCCTGTGCCCCACAGGAGGATGTCATGTTACATTTGCCAAATATATGTGAATAACCTTCATTCTTCAACAAAGAGTCTTCTACATTTCAGCCCACCACAGTTAACTCATACAGTCTCACAGTTTCTGTCTTCACAACATTTTTTGAAAATCCTTACTGGTGTTGGTTTCTACTGTAATAAATAATGAAAATTTCTCCACCTACCACATAGCAAATGTACTACCTCGCAATTCTGTAGGCTGACGTCCAGCCTGGCCCTGGCAGGGCTGAAGTCAAGGTGTCAGCAGGCTGGGTTGTTTGTGGAGGATCCAGGGTGGAGTCTGAGTGTTGCTAATTCTGATGGTGCAGAGCTGACCTCCTGCCCTGATGGGAGGGGACCCCTGAGGCCAGTCTTGCTGGCTGTCAGAAGGAGCTGGGAGCACTGCAGGCTGGGACATCTGGAGTCAT
>PVIW01016794.1:0-15669 GCA_004026585.1 Noctilio leporinus | reverse complement strand
TTAACACCTGGAACAACTGTAAAAGAAAAGGCCAAAACTATGACACAGCCTACAAATCTGCCAATGCACCCCAAGGTGACATTTCCACATCCAGAGCCTCTATATACTCAGGAACAAACCATCGCTGATACCTCAGTTCCACCTTTGGAAATGGAGCTCACCATAACACCTAAAGCAACAGTCAAAGAACATCTTACTGCTGCGATGGAAACTACAGCTCCTCCAAATCACCATCCAGTGACATTTCCACATCCAGAGGCTCTTCATACTCAGGAACACACCATCTCTGATACCTCATTTCCACCTTTAGACCTGGAGCTAACCATAACACCTGAAGCTACTATCAAAGAACATATTACTGCTGCGATGCCACCTACAGCTCCTCCCAAACACCCTCCGGTGACATTTCTACAATCAGAGTCTCTTCATACTCAGGAACAAACCATCTCTGATACATCAATTCCACCTTTGGACCTGGAGGTCACCATAACACCCGAAACTACTGTCAAAGAACAGCTTACTGCTACGATGCCACCTACAGCTCCTCCAAATCACCCACTGGTGACATTTCCACATCCAGAGACTCTTCACACTCAGGAGCAAACTATCTCTGATACCTCAGTTACACCTGTGGACCTGGAGCTTACCGTAACACTTACAGCAACTGTGGAAGAACAGGCCACAGCTATGACACTACCTACAACTTTGCCAATGCACCCTGAGGTGACATTTCCACAACCAGAGCCTCCTCCTGCTCAGAAAGAAACCACCTCTCATTCCTCAGTTCCACCTTTGGACCTGGAGCTCACCATAACACCTAAAGCAAGTATGGAAGAACAGGCCACAGCTGTGACACAACCTACAGCTCCTCCTTCTCCAGAGCACTCTGAGGTATCATTTTCATATCCAGAGCCTACTCAATCTCAGCAGCCAACCTTGTCTGATGTAACCTTGCCACATTTGAACCTGGAGCTAACCGTAACACAAGAACCTAGTGTAGAAACTGAACATACTACAGCCCAGCAGCTGTCTCCAGCTCCATCAAAACAGCCTGACATGACAGTTCTTGTTCAGGTTCAGAAGCCCACCCAGGAAGACGTTACAGTTTCAGGTTCACACCTGAAATTGTTCAGAACACAGCAACCAAAGACATCCGAGGCAGGTCCTCCAATAACTGAACAGAAATTGCCCATGGACATATGCGAGCTGTGCACCTGCCATGGTAGTACACTGTCCTGCGCTGGTCTCAGCCCAGAGCACAAGCTCCGCAGTGTGCCCGTGCTGTACCCCAACATTTACAACCACACATTCACCATCGTAAATTTACAGGGAAACTCAATTTCTCACCTCGACAAAAATACATGGAGGTCATATCATTTTCTACAGAAACTAATCCTCAGTGAAAATAATTTGAAAGAATTACATAAGGATTCATTTGAAGGCCTTCTCTCCCTCCAGTATTTAGATGTATCCTCCAATAAAATAAAATATATCGGAAGGAATACATTTGAATCTCTACCTCTATTGCAACATTTAAATCTTAAGAACAATTTACTGACAGAAGTGAGAGTTGGAACATTTCAGACCTTGCATGGCATGAAGTCTTTGAACCACTTGATTCTCAGTCATAATCCTCTAACAACTGTTGAGGATTCGTATCTTTTTGAGTTGCCCACGTTACAATTTTTAGACATGGGAACAACACGAGTGTCACTGACAACACTTGAGAGCATTCTCATGATGACCCTAAAATTGGAAAAACTGATTCTCCCCAGCCATTTGGTGTGCTGCCTCTGCCAATTTAAGAAGAATATCGAGGCTGTGAGCAAGAAAATCAAAATAAATTGTGACAGTGATTGTTTGAGAAACACACATTGTGATGAGAAGCTCCATTTAGGAAGGACTGAAGGCTCCTTCATGAAAATACTACAAGGCCGGGAAGGGAACAACTGCCCTGAGCTGACTATTGAGCCAGAGAGGGCATCCTCAGGTGAAAATGGAAACAGCTTCGCAGCCTTAACCAACATCCTAAAGAAGCTTCCCAGTGAGCTAGAGGCAGTAAAGGTTTCCAAGGTGGACTGGGATACAGAAGGATTGAAAAAGGGGACAACAGAAGCCCAGGGTGAAGAGTATGAGCAAGAGTCACGTGAGCTCACCCCAGAAGTGCCAGCCTACGGGTTTAAGACCAAACTCACTTTGGCCACACCTGTGATTGTAGTAGCCTTGTCTTTCATTGTCCTTTGGGTTCTCATTGTGATTTGTCACAAAAAAACAACAGGAGGTCAAGAAGGAAAGAACTTCGTCTCAAGTGTGGGACATGAGAGATCCCTGGAGGAGGGTGGTTCCAGGAGCAGGCGGCCAATTCCGTTCTGGAAAAGGATTTGGCCATGTAGTATCCTGTGCCCCAGAAGTAGGGAGGAAACAAAAAAAATTGGAGAGGAATCAGTGTTCAACTACATGGGGGAGGGAGAAGGCCCCATGTCAACACTGAGGGTGGTGGCCTCAGACTCCACTGGAGATGAGTCAGGTGATGAAGGCGAATTCTGACACTGCCTGTGAGTGAACTCTCATCCTCCGATACCTGCAATTAATAACATCTGAAAATTACCTATGAAATAAATTATTTTACTCCTATTAATATGCATGAGAAATTCATAACCAACTCTAGCCATGAAGTAAGAAATTAAAATTCAAAGAGTTATATACAAACAAACAACAGGTGTGTATATACAAACAACAGGGCTATAGGCAAGAAAAGCAGGGCTGAAGCTCAAAACCCTGGGGTAGCCGGTACTTCCTTGAGCAGCAGGGTGGTCAAACAAGGGTGGATGTTACTCATACCAACCTGTACGGGGGTGGGGTGGGTCCCACCACTGCGGCCAACTGGCAAATCCCTGGAGGCAGAATTTGGTGGCTAAAAAAAGTAAGGGAAAATAAAAAGTCAGAGTATAACATCAAAAATAAATATTTGTCATGAAAGCCACTACCTAGGTTCAAGGACTGAAAATAACAAGAATAGAACCTGTTCGCAGTGCTGACTCTTATCAGCTAGGTCTTTGGAAATAACAGCAAGTTTCTGCCTCAAAGCCCGTTCCCTCTAAGACACCTAAGGAAAACCACCCTGTCACCCTCTGCCAGCTCAGGTCAAGGTGATACCAGGAACCTCTCCTCCCACCCAAAAGTGTCACCAGGTTGGTGGCTTAGCTGGTCTCTGGTCACTGTCCAGCTTCAGGCATCTTTGGAGCCTGTGTCCCCAGGCCTCCACTCACAGACCTGCACTGGTAACTGTTGGGAGGCCTGCTGGCTACAGTTGACACCCACCCGCCCCCCAGCGGGGGAGGGGACAGAGCCAACTGACATTCTGCTCCCCAGCCCAGGCTCAAGAGTTCTCTCCCAGAATCCCATGCGTGCCCAAAGTCAGCGGCAAGTGTCCTGTTCTCCAACTAATGAGGGCCAGTGTCAGCCACATCTGCCTTTGCCCCTCTTCCGGCTGCCAGGTTTAGCAAGGGGCAAAGTCTCTGGTCCTGCAGGTGCAGCTTAAATCCCATCCCCATTTCTAGGGGTGGGGTGTCCCCCCTTTACATGAAGAGGGGCTTCTCCCACTTCTACCCCCAACCTAGCCAGTCCCTGAGAACAGGAAAACACATTGTCCTCAAGGGCTGTATGTTACAAGTCAAGTAACAACTTATTCTGGTGCTCTGTCCCCTGGCTCACCTGCTCCCAGCTATTTAAAATGCACTTGACCTCCTGCTGTAGAGGGTCACCCACTTCCAGCTCCTCTCTTCAGGTCTTTGAGGCTGTCAGAATATGGGATCCCTGTGCCTACCCCCAAGCACTTCAACTCATGCACAGATGTGTGCCCTGCCTTGGTTTAGTGGATTCTCCACCATTTCAAGCTAGTAGAAAATTCACATTAGGTTTTTATTTTTTTCTTCATTAAAGAACTGCCAACTGTTGCATAACTAGCAGGGGATGCTGGAGAGACAGGGTAAAGAAGAATTTCAGAGAGCAATATTTGCCCAAGATTGTCTCCTCGAGACTTTATTTCACAAGACATATTGGGAGGCCAGTTCCACATTCACTTGTCCTGCCTCAGCTGCTGCTGAGCCCACAGAGGGTCAGCTGTGTGCTGCCAGGCTCCCTCCAGCTCAGCCCAGCTCCACAGCTACCCACTTCTTCCACACCCAGCACAGATTCCTGGCTGCCTGACTCCATGTGATAATGCACAGGTTCCTCCTCTCCTTCTGCAGAAGAGTCACTACTGAATCCCATTCAGTAAGTCAGTGAGACTGCAATGCCTGAGTGGGTAAAAGAAATTCTGGTCATGGAAGATTTAATAATGGACAGAATGACCATAGATAAGTGTTGGTGGTTTAGTACTTGGTATGAAGCATGGTACCAATCACACATGGGACAATAGCACAGAGTCCCAGTGCAGCCCTGGGACTGGGAAACCGCCCAGTGTGTTCTGTAGTGGGAGAAAGCAAGGAAGTGCAGAATTCCTGTTTCCCTGTCTGTTTACCAGGAGGGCTTATTCTGGAGAAGGCGGTCACCTGGGCTAAGGGATATATATAGACCTGTCAGTGACACTTGCTGGGAAACCATGGCACGGAAGCTACACAACAAGGTTTATCTGATGGGGATGAGATTCTCAGTACGGATAATGAGTAAATCATTGGAACAATTTAGAATTCTTATCTAAAATGGTTGAGAGGGTTCCAGGCAGAGTGAAAGTGCCCTCAGTTTTATTAGTTTGCTGATGCTGTTCTCTCGGTGCCTGCCCAAGTTCCCCCCATAGTTTCTCACAAGTGTTATTTTCTCTGTGGAGCAGTCAGACAGCAAATATATGCTGTGTTTACATCACAGCCTGGGAATGGGGAAGGTGCAGCAGGGTGCTAGAGCTGCCCCTGACCACAGAGCCACTTAGCACAAATGTTCTGCGGCAGATGCTGGTACACTACCCACTCACCAAGGCAAACCCACATTTAAGAAACACAGGGCTTAACAGGTTCTTTTCCTGCAAGCCTTCTCAGAGCCTTTACTATGTCCCTGCTCACTATGGTGCTCCCAGGGACAGAAGATTTGTTTGACAGTGTTTCCAACATCTGGTTGTTTCTCGCACCACCCCCACCCCCAACTGGGGATACTACACACAACGCAAGTATTTGCCTGGACTGGGAATTGAGCTGGTCAGCTCCTGGTTTGCAGGCCAACACTCAGTTCACTGAGCCACACCAGCCAGGGCTTTCCAAGGCTTCTTAACCAAGGTCCATGATTCACAAAGCATCACAGAGAGCCAGTGAGCCCCTAACACCTTAGGCACACCAGCACCATGGCACTGCCCAGCGGGAAACACTGTCCCCGGGGTGGACAGTGGCCACATAGTCCAGCGTTGGCTGCTGGCTCCTCTCCTCACCCTTAGCTGATCCCAGGTGAGCCCGGCTGAGGGTGTGTGTGCTGTTCTGTCCACCTGAGCAACCCCACAGCCCCCAACACTGAGCCTGAAACCTCCAGAGCCTGTTCACTGACAGATACAAATGCCATTCAGTGAGAATATTTCATACCACTCATCCAAACTTAAGCAAAGCCAAGTGGCACTCCTCTGGGAAAGGGGTGTTAAACACTGAGTGTTCCCCACCCTCCTTTCACCATGTCCTTGAAGGAGCTTCCACATGTGGGCATGGGGCTTGAGTTGCCAGGCCAAATAGCAGCTGCTTCCTCTGTCCTAACATGCCTGTAGGATGTAGAGTAACAGCAGCTAGAGTAGTAAGAGCTATTGTTAAGCACTTTCTCCTCTAATCCTTACAGAACCCCTACATGATAAGGTTCTTATTGCCATATAATAACATGAAAACCAAGGCTCAGAGAGGAGAAGCATCTGCAAGGGACAGAGTCAGGACTCCATCGGGTCCCCCAAGCCTGTCCTCTTACCCACTCTGTTGGTGGCAGAGCAGGGAAAGGTGCAGTGGTGCCCTAGGCCAGCCTGGAGTCAGGAAGTCCCTGACGTGTGGAGACAGCCTGTTCCTGGAGAATTTCCTGCTCTAGTCCTGAGCTCAGGAGCCTGGAAGGGTCAACACACAAAATCCAAGAACCAAAGGGGAGAAGAAGCTCATTCTGAGGGCTCCATCGGAGGTCCAAATCCCTCCTCTGGGTCCTCAGTTGCCCTCATCAGGCTCCTGTTTTGCTCCTCTCCCTAACTCCCCTGCCCTTGTCCTGGCCTGATGCTCAGAGCATGCCCAATGTTGCCAGCCTCCCTGGCATGCCCAGATCTTTGACCTACTGGGGCCACAAGCCCACGCACCTGCTCCGAGGTGCCCCAGTACCTGTACACTTGGTCCCAGCCCTCCTGGTCAGCCCTCCCAGCAGCCAGTCCTGCCTGGGGAAAACTATACAGGAGTGAGGTGTTAGGTGGTGACAGGAGGCCTGAACTTAACTGCAGTTAAATTTAGAGGGTTTAGAGCCATTCCTGGAATAAATAAGCACTGTGAGGTTGATAGTCTCTTAAGTGACAGTAAAGGATATTTTCACTGTTGCATCTTGCACATGAAGCGGCCTGGGTGGCGTTTACTCAGTTCAGAGTATCTGATATTCTTCTCTTGCCCAAATCACTACCTAGAAGCAGAACTACCCACACCTTAGTAGACCACTGCTGTACACTTTTGTGGTATAAGGTGTTTTAGCACTCGTGGTGTTGAAGGGAGTTGAATCTGCTTATGGAGCTGCACTTGAATATGTCCTAGTGAGTAGGATGGGAAAATGCTTCATAGAAGACAGGAGAGAATATTGAAATAACAATAGTTGCATTAAAAACATTTTAAAATGAATGAGCTTAATTTTAAAAGTATGAAACCCTGCCTCTCAATTTTAACAGGACACAGTCTAGTACTGGGTCAAAATGATGTAAGCATGAACATTACCCTATGCAGAATGATGCGTTTCTGGGAAGGCTTCATCATCCAAAGTATGGGGGTATGATTTGACCCCCTACTTTCTGGGATTTAGAACATCTCATGACTAAGTGTGCATAAGAGCTGTTGTATTTTTTCATTGTGCTCTTCTGCGTTATTTGAGACACATTGATGAGGGTCACTCCTAATTTGGGATTGAAGAAAATAGAGAGGAAAACCCGACTCCCTAAATCCATAAAGTTCTCAAAGGACCAAGAGGAAGGAGATTGGTTCAGATCGCCTCATGCTTTTCGTTCCCTGTTCATAAAGGGCATTAATGCAACTCATGAGTACATTAAGGGCAACAGCTTTGTTTATCGGATTAAATCATTCTGTATATCCCATTATACCAATCCCTCCTGCATACAACTCAAAGGGCCATGTAGGTCATATGGGTGATTAACCAGTAGACTTCTGCAGGATATGTTGTTGGCTTTCTATTCCTTAAGTAGACACTTGAATTTTCTGTGCTGGTCACTGTTCTAGATATGGGGTGTTGAATTGTGAGGGAGGTCCCAGATTCTCCCTTATTTACCTTCAAATTCAAAGTGGATAATGATAACAGAATTCTCCTTTTTTTCACATGTAGAATTAGAGATCATTAACACAGCTGTTTATCCATGGATCAGTCATTTTGTGGAATGCTCTTTTAAAAAACTGCAATTCCCATTTGCCTCTTCAGTCTTACTTTTTAGCCATCTTTGTCTTATGATTCACTACGTACATGTTTTTCCCACAAAAATTCCAAGACCTTTCCCTAGTTCTTTAAAAATAAAACAAATTAAAGCAGCTCTCTGGAGCAGGATTTTAATCTTACCAGGGAAACAAATGTGTATATTAAAGGGGCTGCTAATATTCGCCTTTCACCCTGGTAACCTATGTTCCTCTTCCACAGTTTCTAAACAGAGGATCAAAGACCTCTCCCATGACCCCCTTTCCCTCACCTTCATGCTCCCTTACCTTTACATGTATACTCATACACTAGGCGAGCCTCTGATTCCTAAACATTTTCAACTCTGCTTCCTCGTCTTTTGTTTTCCTGTGTTCTAATTACCTGGAATGACATCATACCCCCATTGAGACCTATTGCTGTCCTACCTGCCCAGGAAAGCCTTGCTGAAATGCTCCTCCATGAAGCTCCAGCATCCTTTCTCTCCACCCTCTTCTACTCCTCCCCAATTCCTTCATTCTCATTGAGCCACACTAGCCTGCTTGCTCTCCCTTTAACATCATAAGCATATTCCCACCTTTGAGCTTTCTTTCTTGCTATTCCTTTTGCTCAGACTGTCTTTCCTCAGACAGCCACACTGCTGTCTTCCCCACTTGCTTTTATATCCTTTCCATCTTTTTTCCTACTTTGTTTTCCTTTATCACCATTCCTCATAATGTTTTACTTATTTTTTCTTGTTTATTACCTGTCTGAGACCAACGTACTGCATGAGGACAGGAGTTTTTTCTGTTTTGTTCACTGCTCTTATGTCTATCAGCACCTACAATTAGGAATGAAGTAAGTGGTGGCTAAAAATTTGATGAATGAATATCAGTAATTATATCACCTAGTTCTGTGGGCCTATGTTTTTGCCATAACCACACTAAGTTAGCATTTAATAATCTGTTGTGATGCCCTGCATATGTACTTTTATGATAAATTTCAGTTATACAAGTTCTTTAGGAAAAAACGTTTCTGGAAAACTCTCCTAGCGTATCCATTGTCAGTGCTCTAAGTTGTACAGAATTTTGTCAGTTAATATCTACTCCTTTAATATGCCTAAAAATGTACCATTGAGCTGCAGCGCTCAAGTTTTGAAGCTCAGAGCAGTTAGAGTAATTTTGCTACTACTTATCACTGAGTTTCTGATGAGCTAAAAAACCTAGGAAGTTTTAAAAGTATTTCCAATCAGTGATATAAGCTAGTAACATAATTACAGAGAAGAATAATGAAGGTAAATTAGTCACTGTTCTTATCAGATACTATTTCTACTTTCTTTTGTTTTTGTTTTTTTTTGTTGTTGTTGTTGTTCATTTGTTTTTTATTTGTTTGTTTGTTTTACACCTGAGATGCCTTATAGAGCAGAAGTTTTAAGAGGACTACAGCTTTGAAATTCTTTATTAATACTGTTATGTTCTTGAAGACCACAGATATCCTCTGAGGCTTCCGTCTTCCCTGAGAATCTCCAAGAGGGGAGAGCTCAGTCTTAACTGGCTGAGCCCTGGTTGAAAGAAGAGGAATATAAAGCTGTTTTTAGATAGATGAGATAAAGCATTGAGGGCAAGAGAAAGAAATAGTGGAGGGGGAAAAAGAGAAAAAAAATCTGGTTGAAGATGAATAAAGGATCACATTTCAACTGAATGAATTTTACTTATAATTACTTTTAATTTTGATATTTGCTAACAAGAAAAGGAAGGCTGGAGATTTAGTGTCTGTATTACGTCCTGACCACAGTGATTTAGACAATTATTGTATGGCAGTACAATTTATAATCACAATACATGACATTTGGAGGTGGTCTTCATACAAATATTTGTATGGAAATTGTTCCCATCCTAGATACCAGAGAAGTTCTGGGAATCATTTTTACCTTACATGGAATATAAGTATAGAGTGGGCAGTCACTTCTTTCTGGACCTGTTTTGCTTTTTCTGGTTGATTGTGATATATTTAGCTTTAGGAGGATAAGAACATGTTTCTTGCTTTTCACTGCACAATAGCAGACAGGTAGATGCTCAATAAATATTTGTAGAATGATATTAGTTGTAGAAAATTGCCCAGAGATAAGCACTGTTAATGATATAATGCTGTTTATTTCAGAGTTTCTTCCTCAATGTTTTTAAACCAACATGTTTCCATAAATGACTTTCATAAATTGGGATCATGATGGAGTTCTTTTTTTCTAGTTGATTCGAATAAACAGCATTTTCCTTGGTTATTACATATTCTTCAAAATACCATTTTAAAAAACGTATTAAACCCTCATTTAGCCATTCTAAGCCATATTTGTTGTTTCCAGTTTTAAAAAATTTGGTAATTATAAGTAATATTTTGGTTTGTATAAAAAATTTTATTTTGTCCTCTTATGACATGGGTTCCTTGATAAACTGGGTTCCCTAGCAGCCTGAGAAACCAGCATTTTGTGGGGTCTGCACTCCAGGTTTGGTGTGACCAAACCTGGCAGAGATTTTGTACATGGAGAACATGCGCTGTTTTCTGGCAGAAAAGAACCAGGTAGTGGACCTTGTCTGTCATGTCAAAGAATTTAGACTTCTTCCTGTAAGCTGAGGAAATATGTAGTGGGGACTCTTTCATGATGTAGAAGATTAGACAAAGTTGCTGCAAATATAAGGACCAGTTACTGAATAATCTAGATGTAAATTGATGCAAGTACAAATTTAGACACTGGTTCTGGAAATGAAAGGAAAGGATGAATTAGAATCATGTTAAAAGATTATCAAAATTCCCTGGTGATTGATGGAGGAAAAACAGGTCATCGGTGGCATTTAGAATTTTGACTTGTGTGCCTACATTGGTACCATCAACAAAAGTAGAAAATACCAACTTTGTGGGGTTGCGATCTTGTGTTTGGTTTTAGACATATGGCATTGCATAGGTGGACATGCCTAATAAATGGTAGAAAAGAACAGCTCTGGCATTTAGAGATCTGGACTGGGGATACAGGTTTGGAAGTCATCATCACATTGTGGGGGTGGTACCTATGAAGTATAGGTGAGGTTACCCTGGAGAGTTTCTGGGAGAGTTGAGGAAAGACTGTAGTGTTACAGAGGCAGAAGAGAATAATATATATTAAAGGAGCCTGAGAAGTAAAGGGGTATAAGGAAGTTTGGGGTTTTTTTTCATAGCTATCAGGAGTTTCAAGAGCTCATCTCTATCATCTACATCTGTTCTTGTTGCCTTCCAGGATGACTGCATGCAGTAAGGAAAACTGATTTTCAAAAAAACGTAAATCTGGGTTTTGTGTCCTTCCCCCTTTATTCTCATTGTTTGTAGAATAAATTTCTAGAATAATATGCCTTTTAAGGCCCTCCCTAGAACAAAAGGCTAGCCGTTCTGAACTTCTTTCAGTTCTTTCTGTGCATTGTACTCTTTGGCTTTTGGGTTTTTGCAGGTACGATTTCCTTTTCCTAAAATGTTGTTCCTCTACTCGTTCATCTGCTTATCTTCTACCCTTTAGCTTTCCTTTTAAACATTGCATCTTCGAGGAGGCCTTTTCTGTTCCATACTCAGGACAGATCTATGTGCTGTATGATTTCTTAGCTTAATACTCATCATTCGTCAGTCATCATTGTTGCTGTCAGCATTCCTGCTCTACTCCAAGAGCAGGGACCTGTGTTTACTGCTGAATCAACTAGCCTAGCATAGTGCTTAGCACAAACCACATTCAATAAATATGGTTTGAATCAGTGAGCCACAGAGTGGTCATGCAAGTAAGGAGTAGAAAGTATTCAGTAAGAGTTTAAAAGAGTTGAGGTGTGAATGGTAAATAAGGAAGTAGAGGGGATGTAAATCACTCTCTGAAGCAGCTTATCTATGAAGGGAAAAGAAAATGAGGCACACAAATGTTTCTTTGATAGTTTCTGGGTTTTGCCTTCCCTTGAAACTGATTATAGCTTTCAGTTATTATTATTATCATTTAAATCCTCACATGATGACATGCTTAGAGAAGGGAAGGGATGGAGGGGTCGGGGAGAGAAACATCCATCAGTTGCCTCTTGTGTGCCTCTGGACAGGGACCAAACCCACAACCTAGGCATGTGCCCTGACCTGACTGTGAATCAAATCCATGACCTTTCAGTTTACAGAATGACACACCAACCACCTGAGCCACACCCACCAGGCAGGCCTCAGTTATTGTTCATTAAATTTAGTTCATCATCCAAGTAAACAGGAGTGTTGCTGAGTTTTCATATGGAAGTCGGGCAAAGAATTTGGGAGGAATTGTGAATTTAAAAAGGAGATTGAAAACAGAAATTTAGGATGGAGTTGCTTGAAACTGTGATAGGGTATAAATTTAAACCCTTTTTCCTTCTCTTTCTCCTTCCTCTTTTCCTCACTTTCTCTCTGTTGGTAGAGCCTCCACTGATTTCCAGGCCCAGTTATTCCCATAAGAGTATGGTAAGGATGAGACACATTAATGAAAGGGGAGCTGAGTTGGAGCGGGAGAGCAGAGTGGTAGCGACAGTGTAAAAAGGTGTATTTAACATTAGCCAATATTTATTGAGGGCCTTTTATGTACCAGACACTGTTCTAGTTCCTCGGGGTAGAGACATCAGTGAACAAACAGAGAAAGATTCTTGCTATCAAGAAACTGGGAAGAGAGACCAAAGATAGCGACAGACTAGAGAGCAGTGCTGCTGGCGTTCTCAAGTACCAGAGCAGCTGGAAGATAGGATAGGGAGCACAAGACATCTTAAGGTCCCTAAGAATTGGAGGGGTCAGCATCTGGACTCAGGGGAGAGCTAGCCCAGAGGTAGCAGAGACCTACAGGAGGGCAGGTGAGACAGTTCCAAACCAGCGGGCAGGCCAAGGTTGGCTCTGGGCAGTAGCGGCTCTGCCCAGAGGGAAGTCTTTAACTGAAGGCAGCTCCTGGCTCCCTGGCGACTAGAAGTCTGAGCAGTGAAGTGTGGGCAGCAAGGGCAAACACCTGAGGGAATGAGGAATTGCACTCCTGCAGAGGAGGGACTGTGTGAGAGCCTCACTCTGGCAACAGGGAGAGGAAGCTCCTCACTGGGACAGAGGCAGAGAAGAGTCCTGCAGGGAGAAGGAGCAGGGGGTGGGGAGAGCAGGAAAGTGGCAGGGTGGTGAAAGGGCTGAAAACGGTGCTGCTGGGCCACCAGGGAAACAGCAGCTTGAAGCCCCTGTGAGAGGGGAGGCCCAGCCCCGCACACCCACACAGGCCCCCAGGCTCCCGAGGAAACTCCAAACTGCTAGCCAGGAACTTATAGCTGGGGCAACTGACCCACCCATTGCCAGCAACAAAGGCCGCACTGCAGATGCACTGGGAGGGTGCACATCACAGAGGCAGATTGAAGGACTCCTTGGAGAGCTGGTCTGCTTAGAGGATTGGCCCTCACCCAGGGGAGCTGGGCAGTGTTGACAGACCACGGGCAGTGTTGGTTGATGGGGGCTGCCTCCTCCGGGAGCTACAAGGGCAGGACCAGTCATCACAGGAGCCAGCAAGGTTGCAGGCCACCCTGCAGGGGTGCCAGCTGCCCATCACAGGCAGGAACCTCCACCAGGAGTTGGAGGGGGCACCCTGCTGGACCTCAAATGGAAGAAAAGGGAGGGCCCCAGAACAACAGCAGCCCTACAACCCAGCTAGGCTACTGGAGGCCCAGCCTACCTGGGGGCTGACACTCAGAATCAGCCCTGACTGTGACAATCATAGGCCCTGCCACTCCAAGACCAGCTAGACTGTAGACTGCAGAGACCTAACTAAGAAAAAGAGGCAGCCTCAGGAAATGGATGGCTGCTAATCTCAAGCACCTGAGTTACACTGAGAGCTACATGAACTATTAATCCCTAATATATCCTTTTCAAAAGTTACTTCTCACATATTATTAATCCTCCCCTATCTCAATCCACCTATATACCCAAGACCCTCCCCCTACTCTTGATTTGAAGTCTACTCACCCTCTGGCTACAACCCATTCCCAGTCCTCAATCTAAGTATTCCTCCCCTTCCCAGCCACCTAAACCCTTTCTTTATTCTTTTCTTTTTCCTTTCTTTCTTTTCTTGTCTTTTATTTATTTATTTATTTTTCTTCCTGTTAAAGCCCACAGGTCCTGGCTCCACCTGGACCAATCAGAGATCATAAAGGGTGAACAGCCACCTAAATCATTTCTATATTATTACTATTTTTTCTTTTTCTTATTATCTTTTCCTTTTTTTTTTCTATTTCTTTTTTAATTTTTTTTTCTCTCTGCCATAAGCCCACAGGTGTTGGCTCCACCTGGAGCAATCAGTGATCATTAAGGGTGAACACCCACCTAAACCCTTTTTGCTTATCACATATATATATACATATATATATATATATATACATATATATATATATATATGAGTATATATATAAAAGTACATATATATATATATATATACCTTTTTTTTTTTTTTTGGCTAAAAGCCCTCAGGTCCTGGCTCCATCCAAACGAATCAGGGATTATTAAAGGTGAACAGCCATCTAAACCTTTTCTTAATATTATTATCATTTTTTTTCTTTTTTCATTTCCTTTTTCTTTTTTTCCTGCTAAAAGCCCACAGGTCCAGAATACAATCAGACAGCCCAAATAAAGGCCACACCAAGAACAACAAGTGGAGAAACTCTGGGAGACTGCAACACTGAACTCCACAAATCTCCTAACATAGAAGGGTGCTCAACTAAGGGAAAGAAGCAAAGCAGATTAATCCAAGGAAAAAACAAAAAACAAAAAGCAAGCAACAACAGACACCCAGAATGGGGAAAAAAAGAATCAGTCCGAAAGGAAAGGAAGAATCCCCAGAAAGACCACCAAATGAAACAGAGGCACATGAAATATCAGATGTGGAATTCAAAAGAATGATGATAGAGAAGCTCAATGAGCTTCGCCAGCTCAAAGAAAACTATAAACAACTCCAGGGAAGTTACAAGGAACTTACTGAGAGCTACAACAGTTCAAAAAGGACATAGAAAGTATCAATAAGTGCCAGGAGGAAATGAAGGATACAGTTTCTGAATTGAAGAATACAGCAGAAGGAATCAACAGTAGGCTAGAGGAAGCAGAGGACTGGATCAGCAAGTTGGAGGATAATGTAGACAAATACTCCAAGACAGTACAAGAGAATAAAAAAAGGCTGAATAAGACTGAAGAGGGGTTAAGAGAGCTGCAGGACAACATGAAAAGTAACAACATCCGTATCATAGGGATACCAGAAGGAGAAGAGAAACAAGGAATGAAAAACCTGTTAAAAAAAAGTCATGATAGAAAATTTCCCTAACATAATGAGTAAAAAATAATTCAGTGCAGGAAGCACAGAGGGTCCCAATGAGGATCAACCCAAACAGACCAATACCAAGGCACATTATTATTAAAAAGGCAAATTTCAAAGACAAAGAGAGAACCCTAAAAGCATCAAGAGAGAAAAGACAAATAACATACAAAGGGGCTCCAATAAGGCTATCAAATGATTATTCAACAGAAACAATTCAAGCCAGAAGGAAATGGCAAAAGGTATTTCAAGTCATGGTAAACAAAGGCATGCAACCAAGAATACTCTACCCAGCAAGGCTCTCATTCAAGATAGAAGGAGAAATAAGAAGCTGCCCAGACAAAAAAAGACTGAAAGAATACATCTCTACCAAACCAGCATTGCAAGAAATGCTAAAGGGTCTGCTATAAAAAGAAGTAAACAAATAAAATGAAGAAACAGAGAAAGCCAATGAGGAATACAGACACAAATGGAGAAAATGGCAATGAATAAGTATCAATCAATAATAACCTTAAATGTAAATGGATTAAATGCACCAATCAAAAGACATAGGGTAGCCGAATGGATAAGACAACATGACCCACATATATGCTGTCTTCAAGAGACCCACCTCAGAACAAGAGATCAACACAGATTGAGAGTGAAGGGATGGAAAACTATATATCAAGCAAATGGACATGAAAAAAAAGCTGGAGTAGCAATACTGATTTCAGATAAAATAGATTTTACAATGAAGGACA
>PVIW01016793.1:0-15673 GCA_004026585.1 Noctilio leporinus | reverse complement strand
TTTGTTTGGAAGATCTGTCCATTGTTGATAGTGGGGTATTAAAATCCCCTACTATTAGTGTGTTGCTGTCTATGTCTTTCTTAAAGTCTTCCAAGATTTTCCTTATATATTTCGGAGCTCCTATGTTGGGTGCGTATATGTTTATCAGAGTTATTTCTTCTTGATGGATTGTTCCCTTAAGTATTATGAAATGTCCATCCTTATCCCTTTTTATGTCCTTCATTGTAAAATCTATTTTATCTGAAATCAGTATTGCTACTCCAGCTTTTTTTTCATGTCCATTTGCTTGATAAATAGTTTTCCATCCCTTCACTCTCAGTCTGTGTCGATCTTTTGTTCTGAGGTGGGTCTCGTGAAGACAGCATATATGTGGGTCATGTTGTCTTATCCATTCGGCTACCCTATGTCTTTTGATTGGTGCATTTAATCCATTTACATTGCAGGTTATTATTGATTGATACTTATTCATTGCCATTTTCTCCCTTTGTGTCTGTATTCCCCTTTGGCTTTCTCTGTTTCTTCATTTTATTTGTTTACTTATTTTTATAGCAGACCCTTTAGCATTTCTTGCAATGCTGGTTTGGTAGAGATGTATTCTTTTAGTCTTTTTTTGTCTGGGAAGCTCCTTATTTCTCCTTCTATCTTGAATGAGAGCCTTGCTGGGTAAAGTATTCTTGGTTGCAGGCCTTTGTTTACCATGACTTGAAATACTTTTTGCCACTCCCTTCTGGCTTGAATTGTTTCTGTTGAATAATCATTTGATAGCCTTATTGGAGCCCCTTTGTATGTTATTTGTCTTTTCTCTCTCGATGCTTTTAGGATTCTCTCTTTGTCTTTGAAATTCGCCATTTTAATAATAATGTGCCTTGGTGTTGGTCTGTTTGGGTTGATCCTCATTGGGACCCTCTGTGCTTCCTGAACTGGATTAATGTTTTCACTCATCATGTTAGGGAAATTTTCTATCATGACTTTTTTGAACAGATTTTCTATTCCTTGTTTCTCTTCTCCTTCTGGTATCCCTATGATACGGATGTTGTTATGTTTCATGTTGTCCTGCAGCTCTCTTAACCCCTCTTCAGTCTTATTCAGCCTTTTTTTATTCTCTTGTTTTGGAGTATTTGTCTACATTATCCTCCAACTCACTGATCCGGTCCTCTGCTTCCTCTAGCCTACTGTTGATTCTTTCTACTGTATTCTTCAATTCAGAAATTGTATTCTTCATTTCCTCCTGGCACTTATTGATAGTTTCCATGTCCTTTTTCATGCTGTTGTAGTTCTCAGGAAGTTCCTTGTAACTTCCCTGGAGTTCTTTGTAATTCCCCTGGAGTTCTTTGTAATTCCCCTGGAGTTCTTTGTAATTTCCCTGGAGTTCTTTATAGTTCTCCTGGAGTTGTTTACAGTTTTCTTTGATGTGGCTGAGCTCACTGAGCTTCTCTATCATCATTCTTTTAAATTCCTTATCTGATATTCCAGGTGCCTCTGGTTCATTTTGTGTTCCTTCTGGGGATTTTTCCTTTCCTTTTGGTGATGGACTGATTCTTTTTTTCCCCATTTTGGGTGTCTGTTCTTGCTTTTTATTTATTTATTTATTTATTTTTGTTCTTTCCTTGGGTTAACCTGCTTTGCTTCCTTGCCTTAGTTGTGCACCCTTCTGTGATAGGAGATTTGTGGAGTTCAATGTTGCCGTCTCCCAGATTTTCTCCACTTGCTGTTCTTGGTGTGTCCTTTATTTGGGCTGTCTGGTTGTATTCTGGGCCTGTGCACTTTTAGCAGAAACAAAAACAACAAACAAATAAACAAAAAACAAAAACAAAAACCAAACCAAACAAACAAAAAAATGCAAAAGGAAAAAAGAAATAAAAATGCTAATAATAATAAGAAGAAAGGGTTTAAATGGCTGTTCACCCTTAATAATCCCTGACTGGTCCAGATGGAGCCTGGACCTGAGTGCTTTTAGCAGAGGAAAATAAAGGAAAGAAAAAAAGGGAGAAAGTCACAAGAGAAAGAGAAATCAATATTAATAAAAGGTTTAGATGTCTGTTCACCCTTTATGGTCTTTGGTCCAGGTGGAGCCAGGACCAGTATGTTTTATCAGGGAGAAAAGAAAGGAGAAAGAAAGAAAGAAAAGAAAAGAAAAGAAAGAAAGAAAGAAAAGTGGGAGAAAGTCACAAGACAAAGAGAAATCAATATTAATAAAGACAGGCTTTAGGTGTCTGTTCCCCCTTTATGATTTCTGATTGGTCCAGGTGGAGCCAGAACCTGTGGGCTTTACCAGGAAGAAAAGGAAAAGAAAAAATTAAAAAAAAAAAAAAAAACAAAAAAGGAAGGAAGAAAAGAATAAAGAAAGGGTTTAAGTGGCTGGGGAAGGGAGGAATACTTAGATTGAGGTCTAGGAATGCGTTATAGCCACAGAGTGAGTAGACTTTAATTCGAGAGTAGGGGGAGGGCCTTGGATATTTAGGTGGATTGAGGTATGGAGGGGATTAAGAATATGTGAGAAGTAACTTTTGCAAAGGATATGTTGGGGATTAATAGTTCATATTGCTCTCGGTATAATTCAGGTGCTTGAGATTGGCAGCAATCCCTTTCCTGAGGCTGCCTCTTTTTCTTGGTCAGGACTTTACAGTCTATAGTCTATATTCCAGCCGGTCTTGGCCCGTGGCAGGGCCTCTGATTGTTACAGTCAGGGCTGATTCTGAGTGTCTGCCCCCAGGTAGGCCGGGCCTTCCGCAGCCTGGCTGGGTTTTAGGGCTGCCGGTGTTCTGGAGCCCGCAGGGTGCCCCCTCCCACTCCTGGTGGAGGTTCCTGCCCAGGACGAGCACCCAGCACCCCTGCAGGGCAGCCCACAACTTTGCCGGTCCCTGTGACGACTGGCCCCACCCCCGCAGTTCTGGGAGGAGGCCGCCCCTGTCAGTCAACACTGTCCGGGGTCCGCCTACACTGTCCCGCCCTTCCGGGGCGGGCACCCCGCCTCCAAGCCAACCAGCTCTCTGAGGAGCCCTTTACGTGGCCTCTGTGATGAGCCCCTCCCAGGCGTGGGCGGCGCGGCCTTTGTCTCCGGCAATGGCGGGTCAGTTACCCCCCACCACTAGTCCCGGCTTGCTGGCTCGCCGTTTGGAGTTTCTGCGAAGCCTGGGGGCCTGTGTGGTTGCGCAGGGCTGGGCCTCCCCCCTTGCAGGGGCTTCTAGCTGCTGTTTCCCCGGTGGCCCAGCAGCTCTGTTTTCGGCCCTCTCGCCGCCCCGGCCGGTGCACTTCCCTGCTCCCCAGCTCCGGCTTCCCGCAGGACTCTTCTCCTCCGCCTCTAGCCCCGCACGGAGCCTCCTCTCCCTGTTGCCGGAGTGAGTCTCTCACACAGTCCCTCCCCTGCAAGAGTTCCCTACGGCATTTGCCCTCGCTGCCCGCACTTCACTGCTGAGACTTCCAGTCACCAGGGAGCCCGGAGCTGGCCCCAGTCAAATGCGCCCCTCTGGGCAGAGCCGCCACTGCCCAGAGTCGACCTCAGCCTGCCAGCCGGTCGGGAATGCCTCACCTACTGTCCTGCTGGCCTCCTCTGCCTCTGGGCTGTGCTCCTCTGTGTCCAGATGCTGCCCGCTCCCATTCCTAGGGTCCTGAAGACGTCTCACACTCCCTATCTTGTTCTGTAGCTGCTTTGGTACTCGAGACACCATCAGCACTGCTCTCTACTCTGTCGCCATCTTCCCTCCCCCAATGCCATTTATTGAAAAGACTCTCTTTACCCCATTGTTCTTGCCTTCTTCACAAAATACTAATTGGTCATAAAGACTTGGGTGTAGTTCTGGGCTCTCTGTCCTGTTCTATTGATCTGTCTGTTTTTATGCCTATGCCATGCTGTTTCGATTACTGTGGCCTAGAACAATAGTTCGATATCAAGTCATATGATACCTCCCACTTTGTTGTCTTTCTCAAGATTGCTGTGACTGTCCTGGGTCTTTTGTGGTTCCATATAAATTTTTGGATTATTTGTTTTACTTCTGTGAAATACACCATTGGTCTTTTGATAGGAATTGCATTGAATCTGTAGATTGCTTTGGGTAGTGTGAACATTTTATTGGTTCATTCTTCCTATCCATGAGCATGGCATACGCTTTCCTTTATTCTGATGTTCAATTTCTTTCGTCAGTGTCTTATAATTTTCTAAATATAGGTCTCTTATCTCCTTGGTTAAATATATTTCTAGGTATTTTACTTTTTTGATGCAATTATAAATGGATTATTTTCTTAATTTCCCTTTCTGACAGTTCATTATTGGTATATAAAAATGCAACCAATTTCTGGATATTAATTTTGAATCCTGGTATTTTACTGAATTCATTTATGAATTCTAGTAGGGTTGTTTTTTTTTGTTTGTTTGTTTTTTTGGTGGAATCTTTAGAGTCCTATGTACATTTGTGGGGGTGGGGGTCTGGATGATCTATCTATCGATGTAATTGGGGCATGAAAATTCCCTACTATGACTGTATTACTGTGGATCTCTCCCTGTATATCCATCAGGATTTGCTCTACATAGTTAGGTGCTCCTATGTTGGGTGCATACATGTTTATGAGGGTTATATCCTCTTGTTGGATTGATCCCTTTATCATTATGCAGTCTCCTTCCTTGTCGCTTACACCCTTTCTGTTAAAGTGTATTTCTGTCAGATGTACATATTGCTAGCTCCAGCTTTTTGTTCTTGGTTCCAGTTGCATGAAATATCTTGTTCTATCTCTTCACTTTCAGTCTGTGTATATCTTTTGTTCTGAGGTGGGTCTGTTGTGGACAACATATATAATATATATATGGGCCTTACTTTCTTATCCATTCAGCTGCCCTGTATTTTTTATTTGAGCACTTAATCCATTTACATTCAAAGTGATTATTGATAGGCATGTATTTATTGCCATTGTATTCTTTAAAATTATGTTTCTCTCTTTTTTCCTTTCTTCTTAAAGAAGTCCCTCTAACCTTTCTTGTAATAGTGATTTCATGGTAATTAACTCTTTTAGCTTTTTCTTATCTGGGAAGCTCTTGTTTCTATTGAGAAATCAGCTGACAGTCTTATGGAAGCTCCCTTGTAGGTAACTATTTCTCTTGCTGTTTTTTTGTTTGTTTGTTTTAGAGAGAGAGAAGGGCAGGGAGGGAGGAAGAAAGGTAGAGAAACATCAATGTATGGTTGCCTTTCACCTGCCTCCGGCTATGGACCTGGCTGGAGACCTGGCTTGCAACCTGGCCATGTGCCCGGGCTGGGAATCAAACCAGTGACCCTTGGGTTCGTAGGGTGGTGCCTATCCACTGAGCTACCAGCCAGGGTCTTGCTGTTTTTAAGATTCTCTCTTTGGTTTTTAACTTTTGCCTTTTTAATTATGATGTGCCTTGGTGTAAGCCTCTTTGGGTTCACCTTGGGTGGGACTCTGCCTTTCCTGGACTTGCATATCTTTTTCTTCACCGGTTTAGGGAAATTTTCAGACATTAGTTCTTCAAATAAGTTCTCAAGCCCTTGCTCTCTCTTCTTCTGGTACCTCTATTACATGGCTGTCATTCATGTTGTTCTAGAAGTTCCTTAAACTATCCTTTTTTTAAAATTTATTTTCTTTTTGCTGCTCTGATTGGGTCTTTTCTGCTACTCTGTCTTCCAAACAGCTGATTCAGTCTGTTGCTTCAAATAGCTTGCTGTTGATTCATTCTAGTGTATTATGTATTTCGTAAATTGTGTTCATCATTTCTGACTGGTTCTTTTTTGTGGTTTCTCTGTCCTTTTTTAAGTTTACTATCTCTTTCTGTTCTCATTGAGTTCATCTATTCTTTCCCGAAGGTCATTGAGCATCCTTATAACCATTGTTTTGAACAATGTCCATTTCACTTAGTTCTTTTTCTAGGGATTCCTCCTGTTCATTCCTTTGGGGCATG
Source organism: Noctilio leporinus (assembly GCA_004026585.1). Taxonomy (NCBI): domain Eukaryota; kingdom Metazoa; phylum Chordata; class Mammalia; order Chiroptera; family Noctilionidae; genus Noctilio; species Noctilio leporinus. The sequence continues at coordinate 9,768 of PVIW01016793.1, read as the reverse complement.
TTTTTTGTTTGTTTGTTTGGTTTGGTTTGGTGGTGACATTTGTGGTGTGCTGTGTTAAGCCAAGCTCACCAGAAAGCCTTAATGTTGACAAGAGGGGAATCCTCCAAACCTATCCCCCTATTCACTGGAGACTGGAAAACTGCCTCCCTGAGGGAAGATTAAGAAGGCAGGGTGTTTCTTTGCTAGGACTAAAGCTACCTAACATGTTCTGAACACTTTCTATGTGCCATGTGTCCTTCTAAGCATTCTACTTACATAATCTCATTTTATCCCCACAACCATCCTGTGGGTAAATAATGTTACCCCAGGCAACAGATGAGGAAACTGAATTTAAGTAAAAGTCCCAAGGTCGAATAGCTAGGAAGTGCAGACATGGAATTCATTCCAGATGAGTGAATGAATGCAGACCTGCTGTTGGCCACTGTGCCTGCTCCTGCCAAAGACGGGAAGCCTGCCCTCCAACAGAAAGGCACTCAAAGGGGGGTGTTTGCTGTATTATTTCTTTGTCTACAAAAGAGACTATGTACACATGAGCCCGAGACAAGAGGTCTAGAAGGCAGCTGGAGGATTGCAGTTGTATCTAGGAAACCACTCCCAGTGAGAGGAATGGGGCAGGAAGCAGTGCTGGTGGGACTTGCCCCAGGGACAAGGCAGCCATCCGGGGCCAGGGGAGGTGCACTATTTCTCAGAGACAGGGGCTCAATGAAATGCCTTCTTACACTCCCGCGGGTGTTCCTGCTCAGGACCCCAAGACCCCACGCGCCCAAAGTGCTGCCTTGGACCTCCATGCAGAGAAAACCTGACTAATTATATACCCCCAACCTTCTTCTCTGCCGTTCAACCCACCCTGCCCCCTGGCTCCCCTCTCCCTACGCCTCACATCCCCAAAGCTGCTCCTGCCCTTTGGGCTTCGAGGGGCAGCGGTGTGAGATCAACCCGGACGATTGTGAGGACAATGACTGCGAGAACAATGCCACCTGTGTGGACGGGATCAACAACTATGTGTGTGTCTGCCCACCTAACTACACAGGTAAGGCCCCGGATGCCTGAGTGGAGACTGATGTGTCTGGTGGTGGGATAGGGGTGTCACGCAGCAAAGAACACCATTTTACAGGCTTGAATTCCTGAAACCCCATGAAGGGCTCCCCAAAGGTCCTATCTCTTTGTTTGCCCACCCCTCCCCCTTCCACCCCAACAAACCCACTAGCCCCTCGCACTTTGGACCAGGTACCCAGGGCCTTCTGAGCTGTCTGTTCGTTGACTTGGTGACGGTCCCCTCCTTTAGGAACCTGGAGCCCTGAGGTGTTGGGGTCTAGCAGAGAGGCACTTGCATTCAGTTCATGCTTTGTTGGGGCCTACTCCATGTCCTCCGGAAATTACACTTTCCAGACACGCTGCCCGGAGCTGGGGGTACAAAAATGTGCAAGGCAGAGCTCCTTCTAAGGAACTTCCTGATCAAGTAGAGAGAGAAAGATGTGCCCAGTAGAATGAGAACATGACTCCTGGAAGCCCAGGGGGTCAAGGGGTAAAGGGGTCACAGGAGAGCACAGGTTCCCACGAGAGGTTACAGGCTCTGGGTAATCACGCTGCCGTCCCCCCCCACCCCCGGCACCTTTATTTCCTACATCAGCAGCCCCGAGTGAGGACAGTCCAACGTACCATTTGTTGGAAAGCAAACTGTCACCAAGGGAGGCCAACACGCGTTGTTACGGGATCCACCTAAGGTGGCCCATTGCACGCTGGAATGCTAGGCGTTGCATGAATCCTTTTGGGAAAAGAAGGGGTTGGGAAGTGCCGCATCGAGTGACAGCCCTCCTGTCGCGCAGCTCACGACCCAGGTTCAGCTAGAGCTCCCGGCAACCCCTGCTTCAGGGAAAGCCGTTGCCTAACCCAGCAGCTCTCGGCACTGGCCAAACACCGCGGCCAGTGCCCAGTGCTCTCTGTGGCCCTGAGAGTCGGGCAGCAAAGTGAGGGGGGGGTAGGGGTCAGCATGTCCCCGCCGCAGCCGAGAGCACACCGCGCCCCCTCCCAGGGCTGTCACTCCCCAGCCACCATCTGGACCGACCTCTGCGCTGTCCCCTGGGACCTACAGCCTGGGCCAGACATCCGGTGGTTTCAGCAGCCTCTGAACGACCAAGTGAAGCAGCCGGATGGGGCTGGGATGGTGGCCAGGAGAGACCCGGGGCCCCCCCATTGGCACTGGTAGGGAAACCGAGGCAGAGGCATGCGAGAAGGGATACTCCGAGGGTCCAAATTCAGGGCTCCTCCCGTCCATGCCCCCCTGATGCCCAAGCTCTCTGCCCGCCCCACAGGGGAGCTGTGTGACGAGGTGATTGATCACTGCGTGCCCGGCCTGAACCTCTGTCGGCACGAGGCCAAGTGCATCCCGCTGGACAAAGGATTCCGGTAAGGCCTGACCTGGCCCCGCCCCAGGGCCCTGGGGGCCCCACCAGCATCGGGTGTGATGCGGAGGCGCTGGGGCTCCTCTCTGCCCCTCTCCCTGCCCTCCTCCCCTCCACAGCTCCTAGCACGGAGTGGCCCCACTGTGGGAAAGTCATGTCAGCGCTCCTGGAGCCCAGATTTTCCCCCATAATGGAGGAACCCCTTCAGGGCGTGGGGAGCCCTCCAGGGGCCACTTAGTGACACTGCTCTGCACAAAGCAAGGACCAAATGTTGGTTCAGAGCAGGAAGTGGTTGATCCTTCAAGCCCAAATCTGTGATTCCGGCCTGGGCCCCTCAGCCGGGCTCCTGCGGACAAGATGCCCCACGTGAAGCAGGTTCCTGTGGATGGGCTAGCAGGGGCCAGTGACCTCCTGTCGTGGGTCCAGGCTTCGTGGAGCCTGTGAGAGTGGCACGGGGACGAGAGGTCACCTGGCAGCTGAGGGGCGCTGGGACAGCCTGGCTGTGCTGCGTTGCAGGTGCGAGTGTCCCCCCGGCTACAGCGGGAAACTCTGCGAGGTGGACATCGATGACTGCGCCGCCCACAGCTGCCGCCACGGGGCCCCGTGCGTGGATGCGGTCAACGGCTACACCTGCACCTGCCCCCAGGGCTTCAGGTATAGCGAAGCGGACCTCCAGGCAGGAGCCAGCTCGGGCCCCTCGTCAGGGCAGCCCAGCCCCAGGCAGCTGTGGCCCGGGGTCTCTGCAGCACCCCTGATCCCCACTTTCCTCGGCCCTTCCAAGTCCCAGAACAGGTGATAACCCCGCGCTGTCAGTGGGGAGCCAAGCTACCCTGACCGGCTCCGCGTGGGAGTTGGGACTAGAATTTTGTCAGACTTGGGTGAGACTCCATCTGACAGGTGGTGTCACCCCCTGGGAGCCCAGCACGCAGGGGCAGGGGAGCCACAGGAACTTGCCTTGCAAGCTGCAGAGCAAAGCTGGTAGGGCACCCAGGGCAGAAACAGGGAGGTGACTAGCCGGGCTTAGCATCCATCACTGGCGTCAGGGACACCAGAGGAGGAGGAGACAGGAGCACTGGCAGTGGCTGTGAAGCGGGGGCCCGAGCTCCAGTCCCAGCTCCCACAGTGCTGGGGGAAAGGGCCTGGGCTGACCAGCGGTGAGGCAGGGCCACACTGCAGAGGACCTGCACTCTAACCCAACCCCTTATTTTAAAAGCAGGTGGACTGGGGCTTAGAGCAGGGGAAGGACCCATCTCCATCCTCTCACTTTGTTAGCAGCTCTTTGGCCAGAATAACTGTCTCCCCCATCCCCTTCCAGCGGGCTCTTCTGCGAGCACCCCCCACCCATGGTCCTGCTGCAGACCAGCCCCTGCGACCAGTACGAGTGTCAGAACGGGGCCCAGTGCATCGTGGTGCAGCAGGAGCCCACCTGCCGCTGCCCCCCAGGCTTCGCCGGCCCTCGGTGCGAGAAGCTCATCACCGTCAACTTCGTGGGCAAGGACTCCTACGTGGAACTGGCTTCGGCCAAGGTCCGGCCCCAGGCCAACATCTCCCTGCAGGTGAGCCCGGCCTCCCAGCCCTGGAAGGACCCCACTGTGATTGCTCCGAGGGCAGCTGGGGTGCCCCGGGCCGTGGCAGTCCTGCGCCCTCCCCTGCAGCATGTCTAGGGCAATGTTCCGCGCTAGGCCATCTAGACCAGCTCTGCCCAGGCTCCATAGATTCCTGACCAGCTCTCCCGGCTGAAGGCAGCCCCACTTCCAGGCTAGCCCGGGGCCAGCAAATGGGGTCCCTCTGGACAGCAGCCTCTGAAGCCAGTGGTTCTCAGCCTGGGCAACGCATCAGAATCGCGCACAAACGTCCCACCTTGACTGGGCCCAGCTCCAGCGGCTTGTGTGTAATTGGTCTGGGTGAAACACAGACACTGGTGGTGTTTTTACAAAAAAAAAACCTCCTCAGGTGACAGCACAGTGCTTAGCCTGGCTCATAATAAACTGAGTTCAAGGGTAATACTAAGCATTCCGTTTATACTCGTTATTACACTTTATACTGAGAGACGGGTGTGAAGCACCGCAGAGCAGCGGGAGAGCTGGAGCAGCGCCCGGTCAGCGGGTCGGCAGGTCTGAACTCGCAGGATGGGCGCTCAGTCCCGGGTGCTGGACAAGAAGGCCAGGCCTGCCTTCCGGAAAGTTACAGCGGGGTTGGGGAGGGACCTGGGCCTCAGAGCTGGGGTCCTTCAGGCGATGCCCTCCCGCTGTAGCCTCTGTGAGGTGGGGCGGCAGGTGAGGCCACGGGGAGCCCTCACTGCACCTCTGTCCACAGGTGGCCACGGACAAGGACAACGGCATCCTTCTCTACAAGGGAGACAACGACCCCCTGGCGCTGGAGCTGTACCAGGGCCACGTGAGGCTGGTGTACGACAGCCTGAGCTCCCCGCCCACCACGGTGTACAGGTGCGACCCCCGGCCTGTGCAGCACGCCGCCTGCCCACACCTTTCCTCCGGCCCGTGAGGGTGGCAGATCCGGGGCTGCGCCTCCCTGCCCCCCACATGCATACACTTGGGGGTGGGGCAGAGGCAGAAAGGGTGCTGAAGGGGCGGGAGATGACACCTCATTACCATAAGATAAATGGCCAGCTGGCTACCATGGGAGCCCTGCGTGCGCACCAATAGGGACAAGGCAGCTTAATGAGGTGCCCTTTGCAAAATGTCATCCTAATCTTTTATTAGTTTAAGAAAGAAAACAGGGGCAGATTAGCATAGACTCCAGGGAAGACTTCCTGGGCGCCAGGCTGCTGGGAGGAACCATGGTCCCTCAGCGTTGGTGCTCCCAACAGTCACCCTGGTTTACCGTCTGCGACGTTGGCTGTGCTGAGGCCTGACACGCGGCTCTGTGTCAGCATCGAATCTGCTCACTTGTTAAATTTAGCTTCATCGCAGTCATGTCTGTGAAATCACAGGCATGCACACTGGCGCTGTTAACTTCCACGGCCTGTGCCTGAGTGTTCACCTGCCCCCACAGGTGAGGGGCTCCAGGGCAAGTCACAGACAAGCCCCCTGACCCCCTCCCTGCCCCAGCACGGGGACAGACTGCACTGCGCCTCGGTCCCAGACTTGCGGAGGGGCTTCAGACATTATTGTTTTCTACCCACAAGGCCATGGGGCTGAGGCAGGTGACAGACTTGGGGAAAGTGGGCTGAGGTCCAGTAGGGACTGTTGGAGACAGGCCGAGGCGGGTACCCTGGAGGCCACCACTAAGGGGCAGCTGACCTCAGCTCTAGCAGAGGCTGCCGTGTGGGAAAGCACGGTCCCAAGAGAAGCTAGAAGTGTGGGGCTTCTGTGTGACATGCCTGCGTTTAGATCTGGCACTTTGAAACGCTGTGAGAGCCCTAGCTGACCGCAGGGCACGCCCCCTGAGTCTTCCTTACTTGGTGGCACGGCCGGGCTCCTGTGATCCTCGCCACAAGCCCAGGCGCATGGTCACCCCTCTACAGCGACAGCTGCGGGAAGCCTGGGGCTCAGGGGAGGTCCTTGGCCCCCACAGGCGTGCAGGTCAGGAAGTGGGCAGAGCTGGGGTCCAAGCCCAGGTCAGGAGCTCCTAAATCCGCTCTCCCACGTGCCGGGCACAAAGGGCAAGGCCGAGATGGGCTCGGAGAGACAGAGATAGAGACGGACCCTGGTCCAGAAGGTAGGGGACACAGCAGGGCTGGCTGTCATCTCAGGCTATTAATGGAAATCCAGGCCTCTGTTCCTGTGACACTGTCTCCACCTTGTGCTCACAAGTCGGCACGCAGCGGCGCATGCCCAGCCCCACAATGAACGTCTGTCCTCCAGGGGCATCAACCAGCTAGGGGCCTATGACTTGGGAGCTTGGATTGCGTCCTGCCTCCGTTTATACGTGTGCAACTAACTTATGTACGTTTGAAGTCATTGGCAAATAGAAGGTTAAAGGAAATGCAAGTAGCAGCAGTCAAGTTTGGAGCCCAGTGCCCAGCCGTGGCAGGCCTCAGCACACCCTCAGTTCTTCCTTCTCTCCTGCCCAGTGTGGAGACAGTGAATGACGGGCAGTTCCACAGTGTGGAGCTGGTGATGCTGAACCAGACCCTGAACCTGGTGGTGGACAAAGGAGCCCCCAAGAGCCTGGGAAAGCTCCAGAAGCAGCCGGCAGTGGGCATCAACAGCCCCCTCTACCTTGGCGGTAAAGCCCCCTTCCCTGCCTTTCCTGCCACGTCCACCTCTCTCACCTGCCCTCTGTGTTCAGGCACCTGCCCTCAGGCTTTCTGGCTGGGGTTCCCTTGCTTTCATCAAGGCAGCCAGAGCCAGTCAGGGAGGCCACCCCTATGCTGGCTCCCTGCACATCAAGGAAAGCTTCCTGGAGGAGGTGATAAGCAAGCTCATCCCTGAAGGGTAAATAGTCAGGACATGGGGAGGAGAAGATGAAAAGAGAGGGCAGGGCTCCTTCTAAGAATGAAAAGGTATTCAGGGGGTTGAAGGGGAGATGGAGGCAGGCTCTAGGCCCTGTAATCCGTGGGCCTCAGGTCATACTTCCTGTGCCCTGCCACCTCCTCCTACATAACATTGCAAGGCTCAGCTGAAGCTTGCGGAAGAGCCTGTTAAGAGGTTCAGGTCCTGTAATGGCCAGAAAAAGCAGCAGCCACCAGTCTGGCAGAGCCTGGGCCTGACATGCAGTCCTGGGCAGATGCTAGTTCCCAGAGAATGATGTGCAAAGTCACCAGAACGGCTTGTTCAACACAGCCCAAATTGCCCCCCATGGGACCCCACTCAGGAGCCCCCCACTGGCCCTGCAAGTAGCCAGTAGCCAGCTGAGCCCACAGCAGTCCAGAAGGGACACCGCTGCTCCCCCAAAGTGCCACTGCTGAAAGCTGCACCCCAAACCCCACCTGCTCTGGTCTCCTGTGAGCCTGTCACCCTCCTGGGGGCGGGGTGGGGTGGGGGTGAGGCTGGTCCTTCCACATCTAGCCTGGGTGGCCAGCTTGTCTTTTTTTCCCTAGAGAATCTAAAATGTGGATTTTATGGTATATGTTCTATATTTACAAAATGGCAAACTCCAGTTGTTTCCAGGCGCAGGCAGGACAAAGGATGCACGCCCCGGGTTTGGGCAGGTTCCCTCCATTTGCGCAGCCACGGGCCCCAGGACTGTGCCTGCGAAGCCAAGGAGCCATGGGCCGCTCGCTGCTCTCTCGCCGTGAGGGGGTCTGGGCTGGGGGGCAGGCAGGCAGGCGCTTCAGGCCCACCCTGGCTTCCGTCCCCCGCAGGCATCCCCACCTCCACCGGCCTGTCCGCCTTGCGCCAGGGCGCCGACCGGCCGCTGGGCGGCTTCCATGGCTGCATCCGCGAGGTGCGCATCAACAACGAGCTGCAGGACTTCAAGGCCCTGCCGCCGCAGGCGCTGGGCGTGTCCCCGGGCTGCAAGTCGTGCACCGTGTGCAAGCACGGCTTGTGCCGCGCCCTGGAGGAGGACAGCGTGGTCTGCGAGTGCCACCCCGGCTGGACCGGCCCGCTGTGCGACCAGGAGGCCCTGGACCCCTGCCGGGGCCACAGGTCAGTGTCCCGGAGCGCCCTCGGCTGTCCCTGCAGCCGGCAGAGGCTGAGTCGGACCTGGAGGGGCCGGTGAGAGCGGGACCGCTGGGCATGCCGGCCGGAGGCAGCGGCGCCCCTGCGCGGGGAAGCGGCCCCTGCAGCGCTGCCGGGCTCTCCCGGCTGGGACCGTGGCAGGAGGGGCTCCCCGCGCAGGCCCCGCATCCCCTAGGCCGCCCCGCGGATCCAGGCACCGCAGACTCGCGTGCCGTGGCACGGCGGTTCGCAGCCGTGGGTCACAGCGGGCCGGGGACACTGGTAGCGCTCTGAACCCCGAGCTCCATGGACACCCGGCGGAGCATTTAGGACAGATGCCCAGAGGCAGAGTAGGGGGTGCAGCGGGGCCCCTCAGGGTGAGCCTGGGCCCCAGCCAGGGTGGGGACAAGAGACCCCGTCTCACCCTGTGCTCCGCCCGCAGCTGCAACCACGGCCAGTGCGTGACCGTCGGGGGCACCCACGTGTGCAAGTGCGCGGAGGGCTACGCCGGGCCCTCGTGCGATCGCAGAAATGACTCCGCCGGCGCCTGCTCGGCCTTCAAGTGCCACCACGGGCAGTGCCACGTCTCCGACCAGGGGGCGCCCTCCTGCCTGTGCCAGCCCGGCTTCGGTGGGGAGCATTGCGAACAAGGTAGGTTTGCGGCGCCCCTAACCCCTGTACCCCGACCCAGTCCCCTCCCCTGTCTGCCTTCCTCTCCCTCCCAGCATCTCCTCTCCTCCTCCCGCTGCGAACCTCCTCTCCATCCCTGCGCCTCCCCTTCGAGGCCTTTCTCCCTTAGCCTCTCCGCTCCGCTTCCCCCCACTAACACGCTTCCCACCCCACTAACACGCTTCCCTCTCTGTTTGTCTTCCCACTTCCTCCTGTCACGTCTGCTCTTCTATCCCTCACATTCCCGCCCTTCACAACCCTCTCCCTCCACGCCTCACCCCTCCTTTCCCAGGCCTCCGGCCTATCATCTCCCACCCAGCTCTCATCCCCCTTCTCCATCCCCACTGTTCCCAGCTCCAGCTCCTCCCTGACCCTCTCTTCTCTCCAGGATTGCTACACCCACCTTCCTCCTCCCCTCTTCCCTCCTCAGCCCCCTTCCTCTCTTCCCTCCACCCCTTCTTCTCTTCCCTCCTTCCTCCTCTCCTCTCCCCTCCTTCTCTCTCCCCACAACTTCCTCTCCTCCCTCCTCTCCTTCCTCTCTCCCTCTTATTCCTCTCTTCCTCCTCCCCTTCCCCTTTTCCCACCTCCCCTACTTCTCCCACTCCTCCCCTCCCTCTCTCCTGCCCTTCCCTCCTCCCTATCCTCCCTCCTATCTCCTCCTCTTCCTCCCCTTCCTCTCTTCCCTCCACCCCTTCCTCCCTCACTCCTCCCCTTCCTCTCTGCCTCCTCCCCTTCCTTTCTCCTATCTCCTCCCCTTCCTCTCTCCTTCCTCCACATCCTCTCCTCCTCCCTCCTCCCCTCTTTTCTTCTCCCTCCTCCCCTTCCTTCCTCCCTCATCCCCTTCCTCTCTCCCTCCTCCCTATCCTCTGTCCTACCTCCTCCTGTTCCTCTCTTCCCTCCTCTTCTTCCTATCTTCTCCACTTCCTCTCTTCCCTCCTTCCCCCTTCCTCTCTCCTTCTGTCTTGTCCCCTTCCTCACTCCCTCCTCTCCTGCATCCCTCCCTACTTCCTCTTCCCATTCTTCTCTCCCTCCTCTCCTCTTCTCCCCTTCTTCTCTTCCCTTCTTCCTATCCTCTCAACCACTTAGCTCCTCCTCCTCCTTTCCCTCCTCCCCTTCTTCTCTCCCTTCCC
>PVIW01016792.1:0-15680 GCA_004026585.1 Noctilio leporinus | reverse complement strand
TCATACACTGTTGGTGGGAATGTAGGCTGGTGCAGCCACTGTGGAAAACAGTATGGGGTTTCCTTCAAAAACTAAAAATGGAACTGCCTTTTGATCCAGCAATTCCACTACTTGGACTATACCCAAAGAATCCTGAAACACCAATTCATAAGAACCTATGCACACCTATGTTCATAGCGGCACTATTTACAATAGCCAACTGCTGGAAACAGCCTAAGTGCCCATCAGTGGATGATTGGATCAAAAAACTTTGGTACATTTACACAATGGAATTCTATATAGCAGAAAGAAAGAAGGAACTTGTACCCTTTGCAACAACATGGATGGAACTGGACAGTATTATGCTTAGTGAAATAAACCAGTCAGTGAAGGACAAATATCATATGATCTCACCCATTACGGGACAATAATGAGCAAAACTAACAACAAGCAAAACAGAACCAAATATATGAATACAAGGAATAGGCCTTCAGTGGTCAGGGGGAATGGAGTTGGGGGGAGGGGGGAGGCAGAGGCAAAGAAGGGGAGCAACTTAGACAAGAACCTAGTATAAAGGAACCATGGACATGGACAACAGGTGGGATTGATTATGGGGGGAATGGGTAGATGAGGAGGGGGATAGAGGGGAGCAAAAAGGGGATGGATGTAATACAACAACAATAAAATTAAAAAGAAAAAAGAATTATACCTAATGATAAATCCTCTAATTATTCTATTTTTAGATAAAAATATTCCTATTGGTCTTCTCAGAGGCTCTGGATCAGTGTAACTGAAAACTATTCTGTTTACAAGGCAAACTTTAGGAAAAAACGATTACAGTTTACAACTATTTGAATGATTCAGTGTTTTTTCTGATTCACTACCACTAAAATACAATACAGAAATAAACTGGAGTGCTCACTTTGGCAGCACATATACTAAAATTGGAACAGTACAGAGAAGATTAGCATGGTTCCTGTGCAAGGATGACACCCAAATTTGTGAAGTATTCCATATTTTCAAAATTTATATGGAGCCAAAATTGCCCATGAATAGCCATAGCAATCTTGAGAAAGAAGAACAAGGTAGGAGGAATCACAATACCGGACTTCAAACAATACTACAAGGCTGCTGTCATCAAAACAGCCTGGTACTGGCATAAGAATAGACATATAGGTCAATGGAACAGAATAGAGAGCCCAGAAATTAATCCGGGACTCAATGGTCAAGTAATATTTGACAAAGCGGGAAGGAACATCCAATGGAGTAAAAACAGTCTCTTCAACAAACGGTGTTGGGAGAACTGGACAGCAAAATGCAAAAAGATAAAACTAGACCACCAATTTTCACCATATACCAGAATAAACTCAAGATGGATACAGGATTTAAACATAAGCAGTGCCACCATAAAGGTCCTGGAGAAAAATATAGGCAGTAATCTTTTGGATACCCTATGTAGAAATATGTTTACTGATACTTCACCAAGGACAAAGGAAATAAAAGAACAGATCAACAAATGGGACTATATCAAATTAAAAAGTTTCTGTTCAGTTAAAGAAAACATCAGCAAATTTCAAAAGGAACCAACTGTATGGGAAAACATAATTGCCAATGATACCTCAGACAAAGATTTGATCTCCAAAATATATAAAGAGCTAATGCAACTCAACACCAGGGAGACAGACAGCCCATTTGAAAAATGGGCAAAGGACCTGAACAGACAACTCACTGAGGAAGATATACAAAGGGCCCAGAGGCATATGAAAGAATGCTCAACATACCAAGTCATCAGAGAGATGCAAATTAAAACCACAATAAGATACCACCTCACACCTGTCAGAATGGCAATCATCAACAAATCAACAAACAACAAGTGTTGGCGAGGATGTGGGGCAAAGGGAACCCTGGTGCATTTTTGGTGGGAATGCAGGCTGGTTCAGCCACTGTGGAAAACAGTATGGGGTTTCCTCAAAAAACTAAAAATGGAACTGCCTTTTGATCCAGTGATTCCACTACTTGGACTATACCCAAAGAATCCTGAAACACCAATTCATAAGAACCTATGTACCCCTATATTCATAGCACTATTTACAATATCCAAGTGCTGGAAACAGCCTAAGTGCCCATCAGTGGATGATTGGATCAAAAAACTTTGGTACATTTACACAATGGAATACTGTAACAGCAGAAAGAAAGAACTCCTACCCTTTGCGACCACATGGATGGAACTGGAATAAGCCAGTCAGTGAACAAAACTAACAACAAGCAAAACAGAACCAAATATACGAATACAGTGAATAGGCCTTCGGTGGTCAGGGGGAAGGGGGTTGGGGAGAGAGGGGAGGAAGAGGCAAGGAAGGGGAGCAGTTTAGATAAGTTTAGACAAGAACTTAGTATAAAGGAACCATGGACATGGACAACAGGTAGGATTGATTTTGGAGGGAATGGGTAGATGAGGAGGGGGATAGAGGGGAGCAAAAAGGGGATGGATGTAATACAACAACAATGAAATTAAATTAAAAAGAAGAAATAAACTGGAGGAACAGACAGAAGGAAGAATAGGAATTTGAAATTTTCCTATAAATACGGGCCCTATTCTTATTTACTTACTTTGTAACTAGCTATCTTAAGATGTATAGATGCAATTCAGTTATAATAATAAAATGCCACTTTAATTAATTTATATACCAAACTTCCACTTAAAAGAAAAACAGTTCAATGTAGAAAAATATGTGTCCTGATCTAATGAAGTATTTTGGAAAGATTATCATGGAGAATAATGGATACAATAGAGCCTATCAGAGACTAAATTGTAATACATGAGGTATTTGTGTTATTTTGTTCCTTAATCACGAGTTAGATGATATATGATGTTTGGCTTTTAAGATTTGAGAGCATTTCTCATGGTAATATGGACCACTTCTATTTTGTAGGAAACTATTTCATAATAAATATTGCTGTGTTAGAAGACCCTGTTAATCCTATGACATTTATAAACTCAGATGCTCCAGATATGACTGCCAAGACAGAGCTGGTGACAGACATCCCGCATGGCCCTGAAGGCAATTGCACTGCCCCTGCCAGCTGGATTGTCCATGGGCATCTCTGCAGTCTACCAGAAGTTCTCTTGTCTTGTTCTTCTCCTTGCTAGGGGACATGTTAGGGAAATTAGATTCTAAGTCTTGTGTAATCTTATTTTACTAAAATCTTCCTAAACTCTACCAGTACATGTATCTTTAGCCTTTCCCCTCCCTGCAGTGAATGTATCTTTACTCATTCCACCCAAAAGAGAAATAACTTTTGTATTGCTGGGGATGGGGAGAGCTTAAACATAGTACCTTTGAGATTCAAAAATGATTTTGATTTTAGACTACATCTAGTTAGTAGAAACATGGGTTAAAGCTTGACTGTTTATTTTAAACTAATTCTCAAATCCAGAAACTACTGGGCCTGGATAACTTGCTTTCAGTCTCTTCAATGGGTCAGTTTTGTATAATATTAATGTGTAAAATGAAAAACAAAAGTGTTTTTTTTTTCCTGAGGGAAGGTAGGTGGTAATATTTTAGTAGTTGGACATAACTGGTGTCAAAATGTTTGCCATATCCTCACTTTTTCTCTTTAAGGTTTGTTAATGTTAAATACATATAATGATATAAATGTGGATATAGACAGTGTAGATATGTACATTTATATGTACCATACTGATTTTTATTAACATATACATATTATGTTTATTTATAATACATTATTATATATAGCCTCTAGCATGTGTATGTTTGCATGTGTGAGAGTGTGTATAAAAAAGCAAATGCAAAAGACTATGTAGGAAGATAACAGTTTTTTGTCACATAGAAGTAGATTGTGCCCCTCACCCTATACCTCCAATCATCATTAATACAAATGATATCCAATAGGATAAAACATTTGAAAGCATTTGGCAGATAAGCTGTTCTTGATAAAGTATATTTAGTTGTATGTGGATGTCCATCAATGGGAGGATAAATGGGTACCTGTGTCGTAATTGCCATTCCTGTGGACCTGTCTGTGATGTGAAGACAAAATCTCAGGTTGGCATCAGGAGGAAAGTGACAAAATCTGGAGTAGAAAAGGAAACAGGGTTTGAGTTGAGGAAAACATTTACACAAGGTACACAAGGCACACAAAGTATCAGATTTATTGCTTGTGACATGGAATGTTAGGAAAAAAGAGAAAATTTTAAAATATGCTTTAAAATAGTCAACATTAAGATGCACTAAATGAGCAATTCTATGAAAATTTTTAACTCCTTGTCTATGATTTTTTTTTTGATTTTTAAATTTTGTGTTATAGATAACTTTTATTAAAATGAAGGCAACCTATAGTTTGATACACTCTTAATTAACTGGTGATTTGGGAAATATCAGGGGGAAAAAATCAAGATGTAAAAGACAAAGACAAAGTAGCAACTTGTCACTTTTATCCAATTCACTGTGACATTTTCTTTTTTATCACTGAATTTAAATCATTATGCCATTTACATTGCTACTTTTTTAAAATTAAAAGCATCTCAGCAAATTTTGTGCTCATTTTTTCTGTTTTTATTTCCAGTAGAATCATTGGTTCTGGAAAAGGTCTCTTCCTTGAGGAATACCGCCTCACCCCCCGCCAAAATAATGGGAGGCATCAAACCTAACCTTAATTATTAGTACTTGTCAAGCACCCAGAGTGTCAAGACTCAAGAGTGTTTGCTTTTTCTATGGAAGATTTTTGTTTGTTTGTTTTTGTTTTTTATTTTTAGGAGTAAAACAGCTGATAAAAAATGGAGGCATTCTGAAAGCATGACTCAAACTTTTTGTTGTGTAAAGATAGCAAACAAATCATATACTATTTTTACTACACTGCCACATTTGCTAAAAAGAGACAATGAATACCTGATATTTACAAGGTTTAGAATCACTTTTGTGAACTATATTGTTCTTGACGATTTTAGTAGAGAGTTCCTTGTAAGATTCTTAAGTGTAGTTTAAATAAATATAGTTTTGTCCTGGCTGGTAGCACAGTGGATAAGGCGCTGGCCTATGAACCTGAAGGTCACTGGTCTGATTCCCAGCCAGGGCACATATAAACAGGTTGCAAGCCAGGTCTCCAGCCGGGTCTGTAGCCAGAGGCAGGTGAAAGGCAACCGTACATTGATGCCCCTCCACCCAACCCGTGCCTCTCTCCCTTCCCCCCTCTCTAAAAATAGTAAATCAAATATTTAAAATAAATAAATAAGTAGATGGATAGATAGATATAGGTAGGTAGATAGTTTTTCCAATTGTGGTACTTTTGCCATGTTGCTGTTAACGGTATTATGTTAGCTTATTAGTTGGTAATCATTTAAACTCCAATAACTTTATGTGTCTAAACTTTTATGAACTATTTATAGTTCTTATTTTCATCATATATGAATGAATCCTCCCACACTTTTTTTTTTTTTCTGAGAGGGAGAGACCAGAAAAAAAATGGTCCATGCTTAAATATATATTTTGATTTTTCTTCTCAAATTTAAAGAAAACAGGCAATATCTACATATCTTAATTTAGTCACTGTTCCAAATATGGAATTTTGTCATTTACAAAACTCCTTTTCCCAGCCTTATTTGTGCCCTCTAGTGGTAAATCCATACATTTTTGCAGTTAGAGAAAGCTGACTCACTTTTCTTTGGGTGCATAATGATTCAGCATCTAAATAACTAAGTAATGCTATCCCATACAAGTACTTAGAGAAAAATCTTATGTTATTGAGTTTGATATATTTTCAAAATGCATCAAAAGTATGTATTAAAAAATAAACTCACTATTTAGCTAGAGAAAGTTCTTAGATAACAATAGTATATTTCCTCATGATTCCACAGTTTATTTGTCCAGCAAAATGCTGTGAGTCTTTGAGAAAAGATAAGCACACTTTGCAAATACATTTTCTGTTCTTAATATTCACTTTATGAAACCTCTTCTAAGATGTTTCATTAATTTGTAACCTGTTTCATATTTTTGTATTGATGATTATCTGGAAAGAACTGCTTGGAAAAAGAAACTTATTTCATATAACAAGAATTGACTGATAGAAAATATCTACATAAAAGTAGATCCTGGCTTAATGGTTCTACCATACTTCTATTAACTTGATGCCCCATTCTTATTCCCCTTCCTGAAACTGCCACTGGCTTTACTTACATGCCCGAAGTTTATTCCAAACCAAGCCAACTAGAATTTTCTCCTGGGATATTTTGAAACTAGAACTGGGAAAGAGAGTTAGCATATTTCTAGTATAGGATCCATATAACATATATAAAATAGTGGTGGCCATGTTAACTTCTAGATTTGGCTAAGAGATGGTAAGTCAAAAAATGGGAAAGTTTCAGTGGCATTTATACCCCTGATTTGTACTTCTACTGAACTCTAGCTGCCTGCCCTATCCATATCCCTATAACTCTTGTTTCTGTTTCTTAATCTACCCTTCAACTTTATAATCCAATAAAGTCTTAGATGTGCCTAAATTTAAGGTTTCTATTACTTTTCACCAAACTAATATAATACTGCTGGGTGTACTTGTCAGTTTTTCATCTCAAATTTTGTCATAACTTACTTTATAGATTGAATATTGAGAGAGAAATTGGAGACAGACTTTATGCTACAGGTAGGAAGTAACCCTTACAAAATTATGATGTGTTTCATATTCTTTATAGATACTTATAAAGTCCAATTTCTGATCCTTCACTCCTAATAAGAGGCACTTCCTGTCTCCTTTCTCACTCTTCCTTATAAGACTATATAATACTGAATTACCTAAATTACAAGCACACTGGAGTTCATTCATAGCAATGTGTTATCTCTTCCAGGTAACTTTTCAGCCTTTTGTCTCAAACATTGTGGAATGATAAATTTTGTCTCTTAATTTTTTTAAGTAATTTTGGAAAATGTATACAGAAGGGAAACTAAAAAGGTTTGTGTTGATTGAGTGCATACTTCTTTTGCTTTTGAAATGATCCAAAATTGGATATTGTGTTTTGTACATAGAACATTGGTAAGTTTTAGTGAAACTTAATGGCAATATTTATTGTGTACTATATGCTAGATGCTGTATAATATTTTACTTATAATAAATTTTAATTTTTACAACTTTTCAAGGTCTCCATTATTGTCCCCAT
Organism: Noctilio leporinus; assembly: GCA_004026585.1. Lineage (NCBI taxonomy): Eukaryota > Metazoa > Chordata > Mammalia > Chiroptera > Noctilionidae > Noctilio > Noctilio leporinus. Next base: position 8,533 of record PVIW01016792.1, on the reverse strand, counting down.
TATAAATGAGCAAAGTTGGAGAGCTTGCCAAGACCATACACCTAATAAAAAAGTTGAACTGTTTCCAAATATTTATTTTACCCTGTCAGTTTTCCACCAAAGCACCAAACATGGATGAGGATTTTGGCCTAAAGCTACCACCTTAAAGTTGATGTTGGTTTAAAATATGTATACAATAAAATTTTGTGTGGTAATTTCACTCCACTAAATTTAATTCTAGACAGTTATAGTAGGATGAAACTACTGTGTTTGTTACATACTTTTGGAAGATATGCCATGATTACCCATGGCTTGGTTTTTACCATGCTATCAGAATGACAAACTAATGGATAAATTCACTCCAATAACTGGGCATCCTGAGCACCAACCTGCTGTGGAAAGCTTTATGGCATAGAGACTTCCCAGTGTTTCCTCCTATAACTAACTACTTTTGATTGTTCCATTCCTGCCCAAGTATTCACTGATTTAATAAATTAAGAGCCTATTCTGGGTTCTGATCCTTTCATTCTTAACTAGGATTCTTCTGCCTCCCCTTAAGAGTAATTAAACCATTATCTAGTCATCCATGGGTCATAGTCCCTGAGATGTACCATTTGATCATGAGACAACTTCTCTGGATTAGTGATATAATCTTATCATTGTTAATCTTATTACTAAGCATTTAACACATTTTGCCTCTAATCTTCACCCCAACTCTACATGGTAGGTGTTCACCCCTCCCCCCACCATTTTATAGGTAAGAAAACAGACTCAAAGGAGTATTAAGTTTTTGAACTCCTTGAAGTTCCAGTTGGAAGAATCAAGACTCACACTCAGGTCTGTTGATCACAGACAGGGCCTTGTTATCTTGAAAGTAGTAACTACATCTACCTTCAGAAAAGGCCACAGGGGGCGTCGGAATGCTTTAGATAGATGGTGCTCACAGCCAGGCTGTCAAAGGGAATTAATTCTGCAGTAAAAACCATGATATTTGCTTTAAAAAATGGTGCATAGTGATGAATAATTAAAAACCATGTGGTATTCAGAAATATTGTAAGTTTTAAATTTGATTGTGGATCCTAGAATAATTACAAAGTAAAAATGAAAAAACTAAAATGTGGTTTGGCTGTGTAAAAAAGAATTCCAACTACAGTTATTTATATAAGCTGTTTACCATTTATGAACAATTCCCATGTTTTACAATAGTTATCCTTCATATAATGGTGCAAGCCATTCTTAGATTTATTGCTAGAAATTAGTTTCTATTGAAGTGTATCTCTCAGTCTATTCAGGGACACTTGTCCAGCATCCTTCTCCTTGGTTCTGCTCAGTTCGCTAGAGGGCTGTCACAGGTAATGAGATGCTGGAGGGTCTGAAGCCTCTTGATTTTCCCAGCCCTCCACTGCTGACCACTTGCTATTGCCACTCTAGCCATGGGTGGCAGGCATCCAGCTCTTTTTGCCATGTGACCGTGTAGGCTCTTTCTTTAATTCCCACATTGCAACTAGCACTTAGAAACTGTGGAAGTGTTTTGTGATAATGACAACAGCTTTTGTTTTATAGGTTTCCTTTCTCACTCAGGCTCACCTCTATGTGGCAAGGGGCAGTTTGCTTTCCACCATGAGTTCTCAATACTTCAGTATCTGAGTCAACCTCAAATACGAATCTTAACCTAGTGTAAAGTCCATCTCCTCTGTCAGTATATCTTATCTCAGGACTCACACCTTTCATTAATTGACACTGAGACCACCCATTCCTTTCACACAAAGCCTCAAGCCACCTGATGAGTGGTAACCAATCTATGGCCCTAGCAAGACATTAACCCTGTAGTAAAATATGTGTACAATTTTCAAGGCTTGTGTCATCAAACTTGAAGGGTACTGATGTACGATAGCTATGCAATTCACTCACTAAATCAAGGTATTTGAGAGTGAATAATGAGCAATTAATACCTATGTCAGGAGACTAAACAAAAACTGGAATGTATGTATCTTCCTATAAATTTGGGGTGTTGGCAATCCAGACAAGAGGGGTTATACCCAGCTTAAAACCATTTCTTCTAAAGAACTTATTCAGTCTTATCCAGGACACATCAATCATATGAACAAATACCTTGGTTACATATTATTTATTGTGATGTAATAATGTAATAATCTAAATTCTAGACATCTATGTGCATTCAGCTTCCAGCTACTTTTGCTCAAATGTCTCTAGAGGATATGACTGTAATTAACATGTGAAGAAAGAAAACACTATTTTGTCATAAGTTTTGACTTTTAACCTTTGTCAATTATCTTGATCTGGTTGCCAAGAAAGACAGATGTCTGAAATGAGATTGCTTCAGCATAAATTCATTGTGACCATTGGAAAAACAATTAAACAATTTAAAAGATCTAGTTTACTCAAGAGGGTCATATATACCATGGGTGCTGGAGAATTTGTTGTGTGGCCATATAACAACTTAGTGAAGAAATCACATCAGGTTAGCATCCGTTATTTTATTTTTATTAGGAATCAACCAAATATATATGAGCTAGCTTATCATGGAGAAGGATATATTACTTTTTTTTTTTATTTTACTAACTGGACAAAGTAAATTTTCATATTAATATCAGTCATTCTTCAGATTATTTTATATACTCAATCTCAGCATTTTTTTTTCCTCTTAAAATGTATTTATTTCATCTGTGGGCTATTTCAAAGCTAGGCTTGCTGCCTATGTTAATCCTAGGAGAAGTATCTTTTTTCAGCAGGACTACTATTCTCGCTACAATTATAGCACTTTGGGGAATTAAAGCTTCTTAAAAAAGAGGGCCCATTTTCAAAGCAATGCAGTGGGTATATTAGAGCTGATTATATTTTGCAGGGTTTTTGTTTGTTTGGTAATATGGAAGCAGATTCATTTTATGGTCATGATATCAAACTTGTAATGAGACTACATGAGCTCAGCCTTCAGCTCTGTCACTTAAAGCAAACTTGGACATGCTGCTTGAACTTTTTATAACTCTGTTTTCACATCTCTAAAATAGAGATGATGATGATTATAATAGTACCTATTTCACAGGGTTGCTGTGAGTATTGCATGGTCTAAAATACATAAAATGATTACATTAATTACATTTAGAGTCTAAAATGTGCATGATAAATATAATTTATCTGAGTTTGCATTCCAGATATGAGAAATATTTTATTATTAAGATGTAAAATTATATAGAATAGTGTTAAAAAAAACTATTGTTGCCCTGGCTGGTGGCTCAGTGGATAGCTACTGGCCTGTGAATACAAAGGTCACTGGTTCAATTCTCAGTTAAGGCACATAACCAGATTGCAAGCCAGGTTTCCAGCCAGGTCCTTAGCTGGAGGCAGGTGAAAGGCAACCATAGATTGATGTTTCTCTCCCTTTCTTCCCCCCTCCCTGCCCTTCTGTTTAAAAATAATGAATAAAATCTTTTAAAAAAGACTATTGTTGGCTAGAGATGTAAGTCATAATATATTTCACTTTTGAATATCTTACCTCTTTGGGGGAACACAGCTCTGCAAAGCAAATGCATCGAGATATGTAAAGTAAGAGAAAAGAATTAGAGCCAAAGTCGTATTTAAAATGCCCTTGGAACTGAACTTCAAATTCTATGTGTAGAGAATACTATTTATAGGCAGTTTTCTAAATATCATAGATTTTACTATAGAACTTCCATCCAAAGTTCTAGTATCTTACCCATTTTAACATTCTTTATGCTAGTTTTAATGAGAATCAGAAAATTTTTTCCAATTTATTTATTTTTAAATAAAATTATTATTGTTGTATTATATCCATCCCCTTTTTACTCCCCTCTGTCTCCTTCCCCACCCACCCACTCCCCACCAAAGTCAACCCCACTTGTTGTCCATGTCCATGTGAACCAGAAATTTTTAATCAACATTCTGAATATAGGTCAGATAAAGATTTCTTGCATTTGCTTTCCTGCAAACATGCTATTTGGCTATTTGACTTGCAGAAACTAAATGCTGTTGAAATTTTCTTAGTGCAAATGGACTTAGTGTTAGATGAGTGGCTCTATTGAGTCTGATGGATGCAAAGATTCTAAGAAAAAAGAGTTGTTACTTTTTTTTTTTTTTTAGCCAGTGTGGAAATAGTTTCTAGGAAATTCCATCTGTGACATGTTAGTATAGAGAAACTTGGCTTGAGGATTCCTTGAAATGGTTTGCATTTTAGAATTTAGATATGCCTAGGAAACATTTGTACCAACTGATTTTTTTCTTTTAATTTAAAAATCCTTACTTTAAGCAATTTTGTAAAAAGATAACTACAAATCATACATTTTGAATTACTCCATTTCAGATGCCATTTTATTTATTTTTTATTTTTTAAAAAATATTTTATTTCAGATTTCATTTTAATCATGATTAAGGTACATTCTTTTGTTATGTTTAGAGAATGGGTAAAGGAGGGAGAAAGAGAGCAAGAGAAACATTGATATGCAAGATAAACATCAATTGGTTGCCTGTCGTACATCCCCAATCAGGGACCTGGCCCAAACCAGCAAAATTTCACTTTTCAGAGTGACAGATACCTAACTCACTGAGCTATGCCAATTAGGGCATTAGGAACATTCTTGACTTTATATTGTTGCATTTCAGCATGTTTCTACAAGCAGCCACTATTAATTAGCCCAATCTGTCATTTGGGAGGAAATCTCTTTGCCAGGTGACACTATGAGTTTGTTCTCACAATTTCTACACCAATGTGATTAAGGTTATTAACTCTGTCATGTGCAAAGACACAAATCCTAAAACAGATAAAATAATATCCAATGCCCATAGTTTCTTTAATTACTGAGTTCCATAGGTCTGTGTGGTGATGCCAGTCATAGGCACTACTTTGTTCTCTACTCTATTTGATTATCTTGAGGCAGCAGACATATGTCTGTGTCATCCTCTTGAGCTCATTCAGGAAAATTTCACATATCTGGTTAAGTGATGCTGGCTGGGACCTTCTTTCTTAAACACTGGAAACTAAGGTGACATGGAAAACAGGATTGAAATAACCCAGAGCTTGGTTAATTCATTGCTTTTGTTTTTTGATGCTTCAGACATTTGTTAATTGTGAAATTTTCAGAAAGAAATCAAGGAAAGTATAGTATGCCCATTATGCCATAATAGATAACCCCATAATAGATAGTAAGGAAGTATGTAGACAGGCCACTCCCTGTGCATTATTGTCCAGACTATCCCGTGCTCATGAAATCAGTATAAACTTCTACGTGACAGAAACAAGAGAATTCTAAACAAGGTAGCCATGCCCAATGCTTCTGTATGACAAATAGAAACTAAAAACATGCTCTTAATGAGCCCAAATAAAATTGTTAAGTAATTAAGTCTGCCTCCTTTAAGTCATTTGTCAGTTAACAGTTGATCAGGGAATAAAAGGACTGTTTGAACTAGATTTTCAACTCAGTAGACCATGACTGATAGATTAGCATGATTTTTTCTTTTTTTGGGAAATACTACTTTCTCAATTTCCATTTCCATCTAAGTCTCTTATTTTATACACTATTATTTATAGAAGAGAGCTTTATCCTATATATAGCCTTCCATAGCTCTAACCTTCTGAATCATCTAAATAGTTGCTGTGAAGCAATGTTCAAACCTAATGCAAATTTTTATGCAAATTTGTTGCTCTCCCTATTTAGTCATTTTTAAAAAATTGTATTGTTGTTGTATTATATCCATCCCCTTTTTGCTCCCCTCTGTCCCCCTCCCCAACCATCCATTCCCCACAAAGTCAATCCTACCTGTTGTCCATGTCCATGGTTCCTCTATACTAGGTTCTTGTCTAAGCTGTTCCCCTTTCTTGCCTCTGCCTCCCCCCTTCCCCCAACCCCTTTCCCCTGATCACTGAAAGCCTCACTGTATTCATACATTTGGTTCTGTTTTGCTTGTTGTTAGTTTTGTTCATTATTGCCCTGTAATGGGTGAGATGTGGGGCAAAGGGAACCCTTGTGCACTGTTGGTGGGAATGTAGGCTGGTGCAGCCGCTGTGGAAAACAGTATGGGGTTTCCTTAAAAAACTAAAAATGGAACTGCCTTTTGACCCAGCAATTCCACTACTTGGACTATACCTATTTAGTCATTTTTAATGTAACAGCCACACAGTACACATTCTCATTCAACTGCGTCTACCACCCCCACTGACTAGTATGGTGGTCGTCATTGTTCATGTATGTGCATTCCAGTCTACTCTCCTTGGTTGCTAGATTACATTGATATCATGCAAGCTGTTCCTGTTATATTAACAATGGTTTGACTTTCTGGATAGACCTTGTATATATAAGGAAACTGATTTGGCATGGTCTAAATTGTAGTTCATTTTAGTAAGAACCTTATAAGTCTGAATGTTTTTATTCCTTAAAGTGCAATGAACCTTTCCATACACACTTGACTAATTAGGTGAAACAATTCCAAAGTGATCATGTTTTCTAAATTTTATATAATAACTTGAACAAAGAATTATTTGGCATAGCTTGTCAGAGTAAAAATAGTACAGATATAGAATCACAAATAAAAATAATTATTTTAAAATAACACTTCCATAAAATTATTATAGTGCTATATTTATGGCACATTGTTAGTGAAAAATAAATGTGTTCAGGTTAGAAAATAATGGTAAGTGATTCATTTCAGTGTAATTAGAGGACATGGAATAGAAAAGGCCTTCCCTTTGATTTTTTTGATAGATGTTTCAAAGCTCCCTGCTGTCTATGTTTTCAGGGATAAATGCAACTGCTTAAATTGAAATGCATTTAGATAACAAAACAGCTAAAAATCATTTTCAACAGTTCTACAAAATGTTTCATTGGTCACTTTCAGATTTAAATAAAGGTAAGTAATATTTTCTTTAGTCAGTAAATAAACCCTTTTGGGAGGCAGAAAACTGCTTATATCTTTTAAATAAAGAAGTCCTAGAATCAGTGATCTATTGGGCTGGCCAAAAAGTCTGTTTAGGTTTTTTCCATAAAATAAAGGACACATTTTTATTTCCACCTATAACTTTATTGATATGTATATTTTCAGTATGTTAGCTATATCCCATTTGATATAATGTTGATTATTTTCAATTAATGTCTCAATTTGATCATTATCAACTTCAACTGGTCTACCCAATTGAGAAGCATTGTCCAGCAAGAAATCTCCATCTCTGTAACTTCACAAACCACTTCTAACACATTCAGTCACAGGACCTTCTCCAAACTCCTCACAAATCTTTTTTTGTGTGTGTTTCAGTTGCATTTTTGTCTTTCTTGAAATAATAAAGCATAATATGCTGAAAATGTTGCATATTTTCTTCCATCTTTAAAATTGCTACACAAAAATTGACCAATTTTGATAAGATTAAAAAAAGATATGGTATAGACAACTCTCACAATATAATCTAACAAAATTATTTCAAATGCAGTTAAAGACAACTAAGTGCTACTAGAGCCATCTTACAAAAAAAAAAACAAACTTTTTGGTCAACCCAATATATCTGTCATCAGCTTCTTTGATTTGTACCTAAGACTGAGTTAATCTATGTTCTAATTTAATAGTCTATATTAAAAATTGTTTTATAAGGTCCTCTGGCTAGCTACCTAATATATGTCTATCATCTATCTAATTTATTTAATCTACCTATTGTCTAGCTAACTTACTATTATTTTCTGCTTATATACACATTCAGTGTTCTTAAATACAACAAAAAGTTGATAAAACTTTGCAGTCTGGCAAAAAGCAATCAATTGACTAATAAACTGGAGTAGCAGTTTGACAACCTTGGCAAAAGAAGTTATTAGGAATACAATATGGGAAAAGTTTGATCAAGATTATAAGCAGTCAATAGTTTAAATTTAAAAAAGATACTAAAAACAATAGAACATCTTATGGAAAATAAGGCTATTTTATTCCACTGCAACTTACTGGGATTTCATGTATTTTGCTGAACTTTACAAACATAATCTATAGAAACTGAGATTTGTTCAGAATACTAAATTAGTAGAATAGTATTTTTAAGGGTAAAGGATAAAGAAATTATTATTTTTAAACATGCAGAAAAAGAAGCTAAAGATAGCATTGTTATTTATCATCATAAGCTTTTTATGGATGCCTAAAATAAATGCTACAGGATTTTTTCCATAAACATACATTAATGCAGAAAATTGAAAAAAAACCCAAATGGGTCGAAGAAAAATGTGGAGATAATAGAAAAAGACAAAAGATAAATATTGGGAACTTCGGAATGCTGTAGAAATGTGTTAGCCCTGTGACTCTTGGATAGGAAGAAACAAGACCAAAAAACTTTAGTACATTTACACAATGGAATTCTATATAGCAGAAAGAAAGAAGGAACTTGTACCCTTTGCAACAACTGGAGAGTATTATGCTTAGTGAAATAAGTCAGTCAGTGAAGGACAAATACCATATGATCTCACATCATATAATATGATGAGCATTATTTGACAATAATGAGCAAAACTAACAACAAGGAAAACAGAACCAAATATATGAATACAACGAATAG
>PVIW01016791.1:0-15679 GCA_004026585.1 Noctilio leporinus | reverse complement strand
AAAGAAGAATTCATTCCTCTGGCCACAGCCTTGTTTCAGGACTGGGCACAGATTCATGTTTCTGGGACTTCTAGAATGACTAGGCAAGAGGGTCTTTCTTATGCTAAACTTGGAGTTGTGGGCATGTGATCCTGGAGGCTCTGAGAGACACCACAAGGAAACAAGCAAGACTTACTTTAATAGGAGAATAGATAAACTGCGGTATGCATGCAATAAACTATTGTTGAGATACAGAAAGAAATTAACTATCAAGGCATGAAAACACATGGAAGAAACTTTTTTCCACATTATTTATTTATTTATATTTATTATTATTTAAAAATATTTATTTACTTTTTTTTTGGCAGAAACATTCTTTTTTTTATTTGTTTTTTAAAAATTTTATTGTTGTTGTATTACATCCATCCCCTTTTTGCTCCCCTCTCTCCCCCTCCCCACCCACCCATTCCCCCCAAAGTCAATCCCACCTGTTGTCCATGTCCATGGTTCCTTTATACTACGTTCTTGTCTAAACTGCTCCCTTTCCTTGCCTTTGCCTCCCCCCTCCCCTCAAACCCCTTCCCCCTGACCACTGAATTCACTGTATTACAGTTGTCCCATTTCTCTCCCATTGCTCTCCCCTGCCCTGCCCACTCTATCTCCTTTCCCATAGTCAACCCGGACATGTTGTCCATGTCTATGGATTGTTTACACCTGTTCCTTGCCTAGACCCTTCCTTTTCCCACTTCTCCACCTCCCCTCTCTCTTCCGGTTGCTGTCAGTCTGTTCTTCATTTCCATGCCTCTAGTTCTATTTTGCTCATTTGTTTTGTTCATTAGGTTCCACTTAATAGGTGAGATCATATGGTATTTGTGCTTTGCCACCTGACTTATTTCACTTTGGCTAATATTCCCCATTTTCATCTATGCTGTCGTGAAGGTTAAGAGTTCCTTCTTTCTTTCTGCTGTGTGGTATTCCATTGTGTAAATGTACCACAGTTTTTTGATCCATTCATACACTGATGGGCACTTAAGCTGTTTCTAGCATTTGGCTATTGTAAATAATGCTGCTATAAACATTGGGATGCATAAGTTTTTTGAATTGATGATTCAGGATTCCTGGGTACATATCCCCAGCAGTGGCATTGCTGGATCAAAAGGCAGTTCCGTTTTAGTTTTTTGAGGAAATTCCATATTGCTTTCTACAGTGACTGCAGAAATATTCTCACCAATAGTACAATGAGGCTCCCTGTTCTCCACATTTTGGCCAGCACTTGTGGTTTGTTGATTTGTTAATAGATGGCCATTCTGACAGGTGTGAAGTGGTAGATCATTGTCATTTTAATTTGCATCTCTCTGATGGCTAATGATGTTTAGCATCTTCTTGTATGTCTATGGGCCTCCTTGGAGAAGTATTTATTCAGGTCCTTTGCCTATTTTTTAGTTGAATTGTTTGTCTCCCTAGTGTTGAGTCATGTAAGTTCTTTATATATTGTGGAAATCAAAACCTTGTCTGAGGTGTCATTGGCAAATGTTTTCCCATATGGTTGGTTCCCTTTTCATTTTGCTAATGTTTTCTTTAGCTTTTAGAAGCTCCTTAGTTTGATGTAGTCCCACTTGTTTATTCTTTTCTTAATTTTTCTTGCCCTAGGAGCTATATTGGTGAAAATAATGCTATGTGGGATAGCTGAAATTTTACTGTCTATGTTTTTCTCTAGAACTTTCATCGTGTCACAGCTTACATTTAAGTCTTTTATCCATCTTGAGTTTATTCTGTAGTATAATTTAACTTAGTAGTCTAGTTTCATATATTTTTGCATGTACTTCTCCATATCTTCTAGCACCATTTATTGAAGAGGCTAGTTTTACTCCATTTTATGCTCCTGTCCCCTTTGTCAAATATTAATTGACCATGGAGACTTGGGTTTATATATGGACTTTTGGTTCTGTTCCTTTGTGTCTGTTCTTATGCTGATACCAGGCTGTTTTGATTACAGTGTCCTTCTAATATAGTTGTATGCTGTGTTCCCTCCTACTTTGTTCTTCTTTCTCAAGATTTCTGAGGCTATTTGGGGTTGTTTTTGGTTCCATGTAAATTTTTGAAATATTTGTTCTATGTGAAATACGTCATTGGTATTTTAATTGGAATTGTGTTGAATCTATAGATTGTTTTGTGTAGAATAGATTTTTTAATGATATTAATTCTTTCAGTCCATGAACACAATATATGCTTCCATTTATTTATATCTTAATTTCTTTCTTCAGTGTTCTGTAGTTTTCTGAGTACAGGTCTTTTACCTCCTTGGTTAAGTTTACAAGTTTTCCTTGGTACTTTATTTTTCTTGTTGCTATAGTAAATGGGATTCCCGCCCTCTAGTTTCTGACTCTGATATTTTGTTGTTTGTGTACAAAAATACCTTTAATTCCTGAATCTTAACTTTGTATCCTGCTATTTTGCCAAATTCACTTATTAGGTAGAGTAGCATTTTGGTGAGCCTGTAAAGTTTTCTACGTATACTATCATGTCATCTGCAAATAATGACAATTTTACTTTCTCGTTTCCAATTTGGATACCTTTAATTTCTTTTTCTTGTTTGATTGCTATGGCTGGAACTTCAAGTTCTATATTGAATAAAAGTGGTGAAAGCAGACACCCTTGTCTTATTCCTGATCTTAGGGTGAAGCCTTTTAGTTTTTGCACATTGAATATGATGTTGACTGTAGTTTTCTCATATATGACCTTTATTATGTGGAGGTATTGCTCCCTCTATTCCCACTTTGCTGAGGGCTTTCATCATGAATGGGTGTTGTACTTTATTGAATGCTTTTCAGCATCTATTGATATGAGTATGTGATTTCATCCTTCATTTGGTTTATGTGGTGAACTATGTTTATTGGTTTGCAAATATTAGACCATCTGTGCATCCCAAGAATGAATTCCACTTGATCATGGTGTGTGATCTTTTTAATGTATTGCTGGATCCAGTTTGCCAATATTGTGGTGAGGATTTTAGCATCTATATTCATCAGGGATAATTGCCTGTAGTTTTCTTTCTTTGTTTTTTAAGATTTTATTCTTTATTTTCAGAAAGGCAGGGAGGGAGGAAGAAAGGGAGAGAAGCATCAAGGTATGGTTGCCTTTCACCTGCCTCCAGCTACAGACCTGGCTGGAGACCTGACTTGCAACCTGGTTATGTGCCCTGGCTGGGAATCGAACCAGTGACCTTTGGGTTCTCAGGCCAGTGCCTGTCCACAGAGCCATCAGCCAGGGCTAGTTTTCTTTCTTTGTTGTTTCTTTATGTCCTCCTTTTCTGACTAGATTTTCAACATAATCTTCTGGGTATAGATATTCTTTTATTGTATTCACTTCCAGTCTCCACCCACCCCAACCATATTTTTCACACCTCATAGCTTCTTCCCTTTGCTCTATCTTGCCTGAGTTCTGGGCTGTATCACTTCTAGTGTTCTCTTGCCAACACCCTCAACACCATCATCTCCTGAACAAAACCTGCGTCTGCCTGTCCAACTTATTACTTGAATTACTCCAACCATCTGCTCTCTCCAGTTCTACATATCAGTTTCTGATAACTGCTGGAAGATGTTACATTTAGGCCTCTGCTGTCACTAGAGCTGTACACTTATTCTGTATGCCAGGTACAGTATAATCATGGGTGTGGCAGTGAGCAGGCTGTGCTCTCTGTTCTTGTGGAACATACATTCCTGTATGGAAACACATAATAAAGAAAGGAACAAATAAAAATATGAGAGAGTCATAATTTTCCTGCAGAGAATTAAACTCTATTGTTTTGAAAGCCAGTGACCAAAAGGCTCTAGCAGATCAGGTGTTTAGGGAAGGTCTCTCAGACATGGTGACTTTTGGGCTGAGATCTGAGCTAATAGAGGGAGCTAGTCATGTACAGACCAGATGAATAGCCTTCTTGGCTGAAGAAAATAACTGATGCCAGTGCCCTGGGAATGAGCTTGGTATAATCCAGAAAGAAGTCCAGGGGTAGCTGGAACATCGTGCATAAAAGATAAAGCTTCAGAATAGGTAATTGCCAAAATAAAAATTGCTTTGTAAGCTAGGAAAGGAATATGGATTTCATTAGAAATTTGAAGGAAGGTTTTAAGCAAGCAAATGATATGATATAATTTACATTACTAAATCCTTTGTTGCTGTATAGAGAGAATTGAGGAGGACAAAAGTGAAAGCAAGGAGACATTTGGGAATCATTTCAGTTGCCCTGAGATAGGGTAATAGTGACTTAAGGAGAATGTTAGAATAACAATGTTATAAGCAGACAAACTCATATTACAGTTGTAAAATTTTATTTATTTATATTTTAGAGAAAGGGGTAGCAGGGAGAAAGAGAGGGAGAGAAATATCAATGTGAGATGTTTCTGGCTGCCTTCCATAGATGCCCTAACTGGGAATCAAACCTGCAACCCAGACATGTGTCAGAGAATTAAACTGGTCAACTTTCATTTATAGTACAATATGGCTAGGGCTCATATTATATTTTTAAGTCTAAAGGACTCACAGATGAGTGAATGATGGTGGGGTAGAAGGTGTGATAACACTGATTTGGAGCTTGAAAATTTGGCAGGTGGTAGTAGCATTTACAGATGTGAGAAATTCAAGAAAGATAATGTTTGAGGAGGAATATTAAGGTTCTCCTATGATTCAGTAATTCACTAATTCTACTTCTAAGTATACCTAACAGAAATGAGTGCTTATTGCCACCAAAAGATGTAAATAAGAATGTTCCTAGCAGCTTTATTAAGAATAACCCAACTGTAGGTAACATAAATGCACATCCATGGATAAATAAATTGTGATATACTTATATATAGAAATTACTATCATTCTTACTAGAAGGTATTATTTATTTTCTACCTAGTTGTTTCTTAAAACTAGTATTTAAAATTTAAAGTGATGCTTACAATATTTTTCATGGGCAATAAGTAACATTATTTCTCGATCATTAACAATAAATTTTAAACTCAGGTTTCTGGTATGGATAAGATAAGAAACTGAAAGAAATGAGAATTATAAAGGAGACTGTATGGACAAACAGAAAGAGCACAGGGCTGGGACTATGTCCTATGCTTTTGTTTAGTTTTGCTTCTCTTTTGACGTTTCTTGACCTGATCACTTCCCTTTTGTGGGCTCGTTTCTTTATTCATACTAGTAATATCAATAAAGTAATTTCTTTATACTAGAGAATAAACTTGATGGTCTCTTGTTGCCTTTTAACTTGTCCATTTTAAGTCTGGTTATCATAATATAGTTTTCTAGAGACATACATCAATGCTTTGTTAAAGAGAGAAACTTTTTTTGAGGACTGCCATCTTTGCTATCTGCCCTCTTTTTACTGTCTTCTCTCCCACCATCAGGCATCATAACTAAAACCTCTTGTAGTATTTTATGACATTTAATCTATAATCATGCTCTACCTTCTTCATAGTTTCCTATAACAATAAAATATGATGATATAAAATAGCACTTTGGGAAATTATAGAGCAATATGCAAAAATTAAATGTTAACATTACTACACTTTTAGAAGGGATTCTAAAATCCTAGTAACACTGGACAGTTTGTTGAAGTTGACTATGAATAACATTCCAGTTGACGTCCTGGGTCAGAGAAGCTTGGCATTAGCCAGCCTTTGCTTTAAATTCTTTGGAAAGGAGTCTTCCCAATCTCACTAAATAATACATTCCAATATCTTATTCCCTTGCAAGTAAGGAGTTCTTCCTAGAATCAGTCTAAAGCACACTGTCTTTTGCATCAAGTTTTCTTGTTAGTCTGTTAACACACTGCTGACCAGTCATGAAAAAACATGTTTTTGAACCAAAACATTGTTGATCAATAACGACTTAACTCATGCTTGCATTTGTATTAGCTTTTGCTATAAAATTGCCAGTCAACAATGTGTTAATAATGCATTTCCCCCCAAATAGATCTGGAATTCAAGCTCTTTTTCCTTTACTGGGCAGACAGACATCCTGAAGGGTCATTTAACCATCTGTTATCCTGCTCTTAGTCAAGGCCCCTAAATAGTTCCAACAGATGTGTATCTGTCCCATCACTAAAGACCATCAAATATTGGGGGAATGAATTCCACTTACTTTTCCCGCCAGCACGCACAGGACTTCAGAATGACTGAACACTGAAATACAACCCAATTTTGCAATACAAGCCTTGAGACAGCAGGTGAATGAGATCTTGCAGGACACCAGCCTGTGTGGCAGCAACAGTGACTGGCTCAGGACTGAGCTGACTTGGCAGGTTAGACTGAGACAGATGGGCTTCTGTGTGCCAAAAGGGGAGATGATGTATGTTAATTCGTTTTCTGTAAGGCATTTGTAAAACTGTACCCACTGTGTTTCACTACCAAGTTACCAGCCAGTTGAACCATTTAAAAGCACAGAGCTGTTAAAATTTTTTTTTAAAAATGCAGAGAGCAGTGCTTAATCTGTAGACCCAAGCTGTCACTCAGCGTGAGCAATGAAGACATACCCTCGCCTCTGGGGCACAGGTCCTACTAATCCTTAATAATCACTTTTACAATCATTGAGTAGATGCTCTAATTCCTTCTCCATCTGGATAGGCCAACATAAGAAAAGTATAACTGGGCTACAACATGGTCTATAATATTGGTGTCTGTTCATGCTTCGTTCATTACCATGGAAACCTGTCAGCTTGACCTTTAATTCACTCTCCCCCCATGGCTTATAAAGCAATCATACAATGGATTTCTGATTCTGTGAATGGCAGGATATTTATTTTCCTTGCTATCTTATCCTTTTAATGTCATTACAAATTGATTGGTGTTGTTTTCACTGAAGAACACTCTATTGACTTTCAGTTTAAGTGTGTGTGCTTGAACAAATCTAGTCCTGAATTTATGTGGGTGTGGCTAACAGTCCATTTATTTGAGTCAGTGACTCAAGTGATAACGACATTGGTTTAGCACCGATTATCTTTTCTAAGGTCCTGTATAAACACCCTACAGGGGCTGTGATAATTAATTTTCTGTTTCTACTTAACTGGATTAGGGGATACCCCAATATGTGGTTAAACATTATTGCTCAGTGTGTCTGTGGGGGTGTTCCTGGATGAGATTTACATTTGAATCAGTGGATTTAGCAGAGTGTCCTTCCCAATGTAGATGAGCATCAGATGATCTGTTGGCCTGAATCCAACAGAAAGTCGGAGGAAGGAGGAATTGACTCCTGTTTTCTGCCACTCTGCTGGAGCTGGGACGCCTTATCTCATCTTCTCTTGCTGTCATACCAGGATTTAAAATCATCAGTTCCCTTGGCTCTCAGGCCTTAGGACTCAGACCAGATTACATCCTTTGTTTCCCTGAGTCACTAGCTTGCACTCAGCAGATTGTGGGAGTTCTCAGCTTCCATAATTGCATGAACCAATTCTTCATAATAAATCTCTTTTTATACCCTATTGATTCTGTTTCTCTGGAGAATCCTGACTGATATAGGAATGTTCACTGAATTTAATTCCAAAGGGCTAATAAAGTGAATATAACCAAATTGGAAATCTGTCGAAGAAAAAATTCTTGATAGGCAGTGTGGTTTTCTGGAAAGAGCATGAATTAACCCCAGAGTTAGACAGACTCAGGTGCTTACCTGCCATTTGACCTTGGGCAACTTGCACAGCCTCTTTGAGCCACAGGTTTGTGAAATGGGAATTCTAAAACCCACCTCTCAGGGTTGTGAGATGAAGTTAGAGAGCAAGGGCTAAATTTACCATAGTTTACTTTATAGTGACATAAGCAAACTTTCTTCAATACTATGTGTATCTACTCTAATATTGGGGAAAGCCCCATGATATGTCATTTGCCAGAGTAATTTCCTGGTTGTGACAGGCAGACTATTGTCACTGTATCCAACATTTAGGAACTAGTTTGTCATCATGGGTAAAGCAATAGTATCTTGGTGGAAATCATTTTTGCTTAACATATAGCTTTAGTCAGGTTTGTATGAAACTTGATGGCATTTTGTTAACCAAATACCATCTCTACATGAGACTGACAAAGTTGAAAGCCCATGTAATGTTCATTGACAAAACTGAATCAGATATATTTGGGGCTGTTTGATTTTGAAAAGTTGGGTGAAGGTGAGTGTGTATATCACAGCTTTTATTATTTTTGACAATAGAAGTTGGCATGAGGACCTGAATTGTTAAAATACTGTGTGATTTGAAAAATGTATTCTATTTCTGAATATTTAATATTATATAAAATGTTATATATTATATAAAAGATTGTCAAAAACCAGATTTAATGCTATTAAAATGTTATACATAATATTATTAAATATTTTAGATAATACCTCTTCAAAATATTTGTACTTTACACACAAATATTATGTGTTCCTATCAGTAGTAGTCAATTATAATATAAAATATTAAGTATATGTACTTTCATATTTATAATACATTACATTTGTATAGCATATTACAGTTTAGAGATACTTTCACATACATGTACTTTTTAAAAACAGCCCTCTAAAATAATCCAAGCATATATTATTCCCATTTTGAAGATAAGGCCACTTATTAGGGCTCCAGTAAATGAAATGGCGTCTAGTAAATGACAAAGCTATCATTGAAAACAGCTCTTCAGACTCTTGGTCTAATCAATATTTTTCCATGACAGCACTGTCTCCCTGACAAGTTGATGAATTATCCATCTCCTGGAAAGACTGGTTTATAGAGTGGAGAAATAGATGCAATTCATTTCCCTGCTCTTGCTCACAGGGTGTTCGGAATGTAGTCAATACCCACTGAGTGGTGATGTCTCCGTTGAGGGCTAGCTATTGTAAGAAAACAAATTGAGAAAATCAATAGTATGATCGAGGTGGTATAAAGAGGGTGGTTACAGTCAGGTAATCACACAATTTACCACAGACACTGAGGCACTTTTGCAAGTGAAAGGGATTGTTAATAATTATATGGAGACAGTAGGGGTAAACTGGTACTGGCACAGGGAAAGAAGATGTTTGGTCACCTAAAATATAATGGGGGAGTGATATGGTGAAAACAGAGGAGTGTATGTGTTGAGAAATAAATTGGGGGGTGGAGAGTGGTAAAATGATATAATTCCTCTCTCCTACCAGACTGAGAGCTCCAGAAAGGCAGGCATCCACTCTGTTGTTTTTCCAGTGCCTAGGATCTAGTAGGTGCTTAATAAATGAATCAATGAATTAACTGGTATTTGGGTACCATTATCCAAAATTTCTCTTGAACTTTTGGTTGAAAGTGAGCATGTTCAAAACAAATTGGAAGAAAGTATAAGTAGTGTTATATGATGGCTAAACACGTTAGAAGCATCTATGTCCTCCTCAGATGGTTGCTTTGCAAGCTTATCTGTGATTCAGAGTTTTGCAAATAAATCACCATGCACTAGGAGGGAAATAGGATCCCAACCCAATATTCTAGTCTATAAGAATATATCAGGGTGGAGAAGCTCTTGACAAAGAGAAGAAATGTATTTCTTGAGACTCTCAGTGGTGGATAGCCCATATAAATTACCCCTGCTGGTCTAGCTGGGCTTCTGTGACACTTGGAATAGATATCCTGGGGTGGTTCTCTTCTCTTTTCCCTTTTCCTTTTATTTAGTGTGCTTGTTTTAAAATTTATCACTAATTTTACCTTCAAATTATGACTTCTACACTGGCAATTAAAACACACACATACATAGATACAGCATACACTAAAAACCACTCCACCAAAGAAAGAAATAACCCAAAAGGGTGAAAGATAGTTGTTGACTGTTCTTCAGAAAAATTGGTGGATCAAGGTAAGTTTGATCAATGGAAAATCTTTGGCTAAAGAGAACAGTGCAAAGGCAATTGATCTTAAAGATTCAAATAATGACCAAGCCATGGCTTTGAGTTTAGACCTGAGACCATCCACTAGCCCACCACTCGTTGTGTTGCCTGGACATTCATTCCTTTTTACTTTTTGGGTTATTCAATAGATTTCTTTGTTCTTTGACTCTATGAGGGTGGATCTAGCAGTAAATAAGAGAGAGAATGTGACAACGAATGATGACTGATAATAGAGGTTCCTATTGACTGCAATGTTTAGTGCAGCTCTCTTTCCTTTGTTTGGCATCTTTTTCCTAAAGGGTATTTCATCTTTTATTTGCTTTGCAATTTTATATTTATCTCAAACTTCCTGAAATCACTTCATAAACTTCTTACTTAAAATTAGAAATTGAGGTGGGCTGCTGAAGCATGGAGATCCAAGCTAAGCATTTGAGTACCTATTTTAGTGTAGGTTTCCCTAGAAGTCCCAGGAGGAGAGTGTGGAAGTGACCTAAGAAAACCTGTTCTTAAGTTTGCTACCACAGAGGACATTCAGAACTTAATACCATGGAGAAACTGATGGTACCAAAAAATGAAGTGTGAAAAATGGGACATGCTTCAACATGGTCCCATTAAGAATTGAGGGAGGGAGCTGAGGTACTTCTACACCATCTCCCAAGATTTATCAGTTATGGGCTGGTATGAGGAGATGTTAATTCCCTGACACTTCCGACCTGCTGTGTCTCAGGCTACAGTCTTTCTTAGTTCTAGAAGCCCTATGGCACAGATGCAGCTACTGATAGCTGGAAGTCCAGGCTGGAACACACTGTCATAGTTAAGAGCTGAGAGACATAGCGTGACCTAAAGCATGATGGTGCTATTCCTGGAACAACACATATCTGTTTTTGAATTCCAGAGAATGATCAGAGTTTATGGGGGATGGTACAAGACAGCAGCTGATAATTTGGGAAGCATAGAAGAGTCATTTCATCTGTCCTGGTCCTTTGGGGCAGTACCTCCTGGGTAAGGTCCAAGTTGGCTGTACAAGGTCCCAGCTGTGTGGCTCAGTGGATTGGCACCAGCCTGTGAACCCAAAGGTCACTGGTTATATTCCCCAGCCAGGGCACATAACTAGGTTGCAAGCCAGGTCTCCAGTCAGGTCCGTAGCTGGAAGCAGGTGAAAAGCAACCATACATTGATGTTTCTTTCCCTTTCTTCCCCTCTTCCTGCCCTTCTCACTAAAGATAATTAATAAAATCTTAAAAAAAAAAAAAAAGGTTGGCTGTATAGATTTCTAGCTGCTATGCAGGCTAGCCATGATTTCTAGGGGGAAATGTGACACTCTTGACCTTAATGTTGAAATATTACCAAAAAACTTTTATTCCCAGAGATTTAATAAACAGTTGTTCTTTCAGTTTAATTCCATGTTGCCCAATAACCCCCAGATTTGATTGGGAGTTGTTATGGACTGAATGATTGTGCCTCACTCCCTTTTCCTGAATTCATGTGTTAAAAATCTTAATTTTCAATTCATGTGTTAAAAATCTAATGGGCATTAGAGGATGGTGCCTTTGGGAGATAGTTAGGTCATAAGAGTGGAACTCTCATGATGGAATTAGTATCCTTATAAGAAGATGTTTGAGAGAGCTATCTCTCTCCTTACCCTCTGCTCCTGCCATGTGAGAGGACACACTGAGAAAATGACCATCCCAAATGAGGAAGCAGATCCTTATCTGACATTCCATCTATGGGCAACCTGATCTTGGATTTCCCAGCGTGTAGGTCTGTGAGAAATAAATGTTTATTGTTTAAGCCATACAGTCTATGGTATATTTATTATAGTAACTCAAACTGACTAAGATAGGAACTTTGATTTAACATAAAATTTAGCTTAAAAGATATTCTGTGCTTCATAAACTTTGCTTTTAAGAGTAAATCTCAATCTTATTCTCTCTCTCTCTCTCTCTCTCTCTCTCTCTCAGTGTCTCCAATCTCGGGTAAAGATTCTAACCTCTAGAACACCCAGCCAAGCTTCCTTACCCAATGACATGAGCCTGGCTCTGCAGGGAGCTAGATATTGCTGAGGCTCCAAGATTCTCAACTATTTCTGCAAGGCTGGTGGGCTTACAAATGCAAAGGCCCACCCAAAGGCATATGGCCCTCAGATGCTGCTAGTCTCTCTCCCCTCTGGAGCTGAGTTTATTTTCATAGAAATCTAAATCATATGTTTCTCTTTCATTCATACCAAATTCCTAACAATGTTGTTTCCTTGCAACCTTTTGAAGTTACAAGAGCCTTATAGATAGATTTCACAAATGTGTATTTGTGCTTTCATTCTCAAACTAGCTTTAGAAATGTTCATGCTTTATTTTCCCATAACCAGTGACCTTGGAAGAGATGAGATTTGCATCTTTGTGTGTTTGAGGCCTGGGAATGTCTCTATTCCCCAGATATGAATGAGCTCCTGTCATCACATTTCCTCCTAGCCTTCTTCCTGTCCTTATTATTGCCCAGCTCCTGGGATTGCATGAAGTCTGGGGACTGATTTTTTCCTGCTGGGAGGGTTCTGATCTAAGCTTTTGATCCTAGAGAATACTCTTATCCTGAAAATGAAAAGTGAGCACTCTAGATAATTTCTAGAGTTGATCCAAAAATTCACAGTGCTCTGTGTCATACTAATAGATAAACTCTCTGAATATATAGACTATCTGCAAAACTAGGTTAGCAGCTTTCTGTGAGTGCCTTGAGACTAGGGACTGTATCTTATTAACCTTTATTCTACTATAGTCAAACAGTGCCTGGCATATTGTAAGTACTTGAAGTTTAAAGAATGAACAGATGGCTACTCAGTAGATAAGAGAAATACATATAAACATATGACTCTACATACATATTTATGCATGTGCTTATCCATTAAATCTCTTAAATTAACATAGCCTGATTTATTTTATTGCTAAAATACATCAAGGTGGATTGGATATTTTTTTATTATTTAGGGAAAGAAAAAGATTTTCTGCTCCTATAATGCTGTTATGGTCCGAGTGTTTGTGTCCACCAGAATTTATATATTGAAACCTAATGCCCATGGTGATGAGTTTAGGGGGGTGGAGCCTTTGGGATTAGTTCATGAGCGTGGAGCCCTCATGAATGGGGTCAGTGCCCATGTAAGGGACCTCACAGAGCTACTCATCCCTCCCACTATGTGAGGACACAGCAAGAAGTTTGCAGCCTGGCAGATGGCGTCACCTAAGCCACCCATGCTGGCACCCTGATCTCAGACTTCCAGCCTCCAGACCGCAAGAATCAAATTTTGTTGTTTATAAGCCAACCGGTGTGTGGTAATTTGCTCTACAGCAGCCTGAGAGACTAAGACAAATGCTTAGCATAAAATCAACCCAAGTTTTATAAGTATTCAGGGTTTGTCAAAGTGAGAAAAGCTGAACTAGTTTAGAGCAGTGATTATTAACCTTTTCCATCTTATGGCACAAATAAGTAATTACTAAAATTCTGTGGCACACCAAAAAAACAAACAAACAAAAAACACACACATATATATATGGAGCTTGGAAAGGGATTGTCCCCAGGGACATGTCTTCCTTCCCCCAGCACCCTTAGCCTTGCAAACACTGAAGCAACAGGGAGTATGAGCCCATCTTTTGGGGGGTTGTATGTATGTGGGAGGAGCTATTCCCTCTGACATGAAAACTGTCTCATGCTCAATATTTCTATTTAATAACATTGAGAAGTAATATCTAAGTGTGTTATTTTCTTTTTATTTTAGTTCTAGGAATTTTTTAAGCTAGTAAAGATATGAAGGATAAAGTAAAAAAATCTCTGAGTTTGAATTTTAAAAATGACTTTCAATGATTCTATGTCTAAGTTGATCTTTAAAGCTACAGACTCAGATATGGTTATGTTTGATAGAAGTGGTAAATGGTAATAGTAGTTGTTATGATGGTTATTAGATTATCACAAACTTCATTTCTGCTTCCTAAATGGTATCTTCTTCATGCACAAATATCAAATAACCTGTGGAATATGAAATAGAAACACAGAGTTCATAAATAGCTAAGTGCATTAGTAATAAAAATAATTCAAATAATGGTAGGCGCTAACTTATTGTGTACTTGCCAAGTGTCAGGAAACAATTTAAGTACTTTATTTACATAGGTAGGTTATTTGTAGATTTATAAGTTGAATACTTAGAATCATTTTACAGGTGGTATAATTGAGATATAGAGAAATTAAGTACTTTGCTCTAGGTTAAAGTGAAAAAACATAACCCCACTCCCACCTATTTCCCACAAATAACTGAGAAAGGCTACATCAAATGCTATGGGAACACTGGGGTGGAAGGGAAGGTTCAAGCAACAATTGACATCTGGCATAATAAAATACAGATTTTGTTTTACCACATAACATTTTTCTTTGCTTGCTTTTTAAATTTTGGTATCATGTATGCTTGATGCATTACAGAATATACTAAATGCCTTTCCAAGCAATTTAACTGCTTTGCTCAATATGACAAAATGAGCTAGTTAGTGGGAAGTATCTGTTTGCTGTCATTTCCATGGAAATAAAAGAAGAAATTCAGAGAAGTGGGGACTAAAAGATGTGTGGATTAGGCCAGGGTATAAAAGTGCATTCATTTAATGGTAAAAATACTTCAATAAACTAAATATAGAAAGGAACTTCATCAACCTGATAAGGAGCATCTATGAAAAACTCATAGCTAAAATCAGACTTAATAGTGAATGACTGAAAGCTTTTGCCCTAATATCAGAAACAAGAGAAAGATGCCTGCCCTCGCCACATCATTAAACATTGTATTCATGGTTCTAGTCAGGACAAGTAGACCAGAAAAAGAAATAAAAGACATCCAGATTGGAAAGGAGTAATTAAAACTCTTTATTTGCAGATGATATGATATTGTATATAGAAAAACCTAAGGAATTCCTTAAAAAACTATTGAAACCAATGAACAAGTTTAGCAAGGCTGCAGGATACAAGAGAAATGTATAATAATAAATTGCATTTCTATATACTAGCATGAAAATTCCACAAATGAAATTAAGAAAGTAATTCTATATAATGCCATTAAAAAGAATAAGATACTTAAGAATAAATTTAACTAGAGGCGTAATACTTGTATACTGAAAACTATAAAATACCATTGAAATAAATTAAAGAAGACCTAAACCAATGGAAAGATACCCTATATTCATGAATTGAGAGAATTAATATTGTTAAGATGGCAATAACCTCCACACTGGTCTGTGGATTCAACATAATCTCCATAAAAATCCCAGTTCCTCCCTTATTTTTTTTGCAAAAATTGACAAACTGATTTTTAAAATTTATATGGAAATGCAATGGACCCAGAATAACCAAAACAATCTTTAAAATATGATAAGGTTAAAGGATTCAAACTATCTGATTTCAAAAACTTAAATCAAGACAGGTTATCACTGGCATATGGAGACATAAACATCTATGGAATATAATTAATAGTTTAGAAATAAACCCTTACGTTTATGGCCAATTGATTTTTGACAAAGATTTCAAGAAAATTCAAGAGGAAAAGAATAATTATTTAACAAAATGGTGCTGGGACAAATGGATAGTCACATGTAAAAGGATGAAGTTGAACCCCTACCTTGCACCACATATAAAAATTAACCCCAGATAGATCAAAGACCTAAATGTAATAGCTAAGATAATAAAACTCTTAGAAGAAAAAGAAGTAAATTTTCATGGCCTTAGATACAGCAATGACTTCTTAGTGATATGATAGTAAAAACACAAACCATAAAAGAAAAATAGATAAATTTGACATTATTAAGATTAAAGATTTTTATACTTT
>PVIW01016790.1:0-15680 GCA_004026585.1 Noctilio leporinus | reverse complement strand
TTCTGGTAGACTGGGAACTGCCCAACTCCAGGAGCACTGTTCCCAAAGCAAGGTGGTGGCCCCCCTGTGGCTCCATGTGGAATCACATCTTCATCTATAGTTCTAATTGTCAGGCTAATCTCTCCTGAATAATATTCACCTTAAGCAAATTACCTAATTTATTCACTCAACAAACATATACTAAGCATTTACTCCATGCCTGGTTTTGGGCAAGGCACAAGAATGTAAAAAGTAAAGAGTCCCTGACATCAAGGAACTCTTAGGAAAGCAAGAGAAACAAGACTAGGTCAAACAAAAACCACACAACCACCAAATACCAGGCTGAGGACCTCAGCAGAGGCACAGACCTCAGCTGGAGCACAAGGAATAGGAGGCAGGCAGCCATTACAAACAGGGACAACCAGGACAAGAGCTGCCTCCCCGGAGAGACCATTTGAGAGGGTATTTAAGAGAGCTGATGTTGACCAGGGAGATAAGGTGGTCCAAGCTTAAGTGAGGACACGGGTAAAAGCATGCAGGCATAAAATAGGTGCTCTGAAGGAACAGCAAGTCTTTTCTTGTGACTGGAGCCTGGGGAACACACCCCTGCTCAAACAGCAGGCTGTGGAGATCCTGAAGGGACTTGTGACCCTTCATGGAGGTGGGAAGAGAAGGTCTGACGGCCTCTCATCCTATAGATTCTATGAGCTTCCTAGAGGGTGGGTGGCAGTGGAAGAGGCAGAGAGGATGGGGCATGGGACAAATGGTAATGGAAAAAATAAATTTTAAAAATACATAAAATGCAAAGGGGAAAAAAATGTGCTTCCTTTTGGAAGAACACTTAAGGATATAACATCTAAGCCCTGGCTGGTGGCTCAATGGATAGGTGACGGCCTGCGAACCCAAAGGTCACTGGTTCGATTCCCAGCTAGGGCACATAACCAGATTGCAAGCCAGGTCTCCAGCCAAGTCTGTAGCTGGAGGCAGGTGAAAGGTAACCATACATTGATGTTTCTCTCCCTTTCTTCCTCTCTCCCTTCCCCTCGCTCTGAAAATAAGGATACAACATCTAAAATGCCATCACAAAATAGCCACGTTTCAGGTCTAAAAGTTTATTTATTTATTAAAAAAAAAAAAAGATTTTATTTTATTATTTTTAGAAAGCAGGGAAAAGAGAGAGGCAGAGAGGGAGAGAGACATCAATGTACGGTTGCTTTTCCCCTGCCTCCAGCCACAGACCTTACTGGAGACCTGGCTTGCAACCTAGTTATGTTGCCCTGGCTGGGAATCAAACCTGCGACCTTTAGGTTCACAGGCCGGCACCTTATCCAGTGTGCTACCAGCCAGGGCTATCAAAGTTTATTTTTACTTTTCAAATAAGAATCCATTTGTTTCACCCAGGCTAGTGTGGCTCAGTGAATTGAGCACCAGCCTGCGAACCAAACGGTTGCTGGTTTGATTCCCAGTCAGGGCACGTGCTTGGGTTGCAGGCCAGGTCGCCAGTTGGGAATGCATGAGAAGCAACCACACATTGATGTTTCTCTTCCTCTCTTTCTCCCTCCCTTTTCCTCTCTCTCTAATAATAAATAAATAAAATATTTAAAAAAATAACAACTATTAAAAAATCACAAAATAACAGTTTCCTAAAAGTGTGCCTAATGTGGGAATAATAAAAGTAAAAATAAAAATAAAAATAAAAATAAAGGCCCTGGCTGTTGCAGCTCAGTGGATTGGTGTCAGCCAGAGAACCCAAGGGTCACTGGTTCAATTCCTAGTCAGGGCACATACCCGGGTTGCAGGCCAGGTCTCCAGCCAGCCAGGTCCCCAGCTGGAGGCAGGTGAAAGGCAACCATACATGGATGTTTCCCTCCCTTTCTTCCTCCCTCCCTTCCCCTCTCTCTAAAAATAATGAATAAAATCTTTTTAAATAAATAGAAAAATAAAAGTTTATTTGTTTCTAAAATAAATCTCCAGGCCCTGGCTGAAAAGTTCAGCTGCTTAGAGCATCTTCTGGAATCGCCAAGGTTGCAGGCTCCATCTCCAGTCAGGGCACAAACAAGACTCAACCAATGAATGCATCAATAAGTGGAACAACAAATCAATGTTTCTCTTTTCTTCCCTTTCCTCTCTCTCTAAAAATCAATTATTTAAAAAAATGAAATAAAATAAATCTCCACGTATAAGGGGGAAGGAAAGGACTCTTAATATCTTAGGCTAATAATCAGCTAAGAGTCTTGGTTGTCTCTGTGACATCTCTTGAGTTAATCTCACCTTTTGGAAGTAGGAAGCAGACACAGCCCAGGGAAATGAACATGGGCTCTTTCCATAGGAAAACCTGCATTCACACCCCAGCTCTTGAATTCATTTTCTAAGTAGGTGACCTTGAATAGATACCTTTCAAACCCTCTTTTTCCTCATCTATAAAAAGCTAATTTTGTCACCTACCCTGCAGGGCCTTGGTAATAGAAAATGAACTATCAAGGAGAAACAATCTGGCTGGAAAAAGCAACAAATGTTACTTTCCTTCTGTCAGAGCCCTCCAGCCAAAGACTAGAGAGGCTCACTTGCAGAATGCACACCACCAGTTCTGTGGGGCATCTCAGTAAGCGGACATTAGAAAGGGTTTCCTATAGGATTTTGGCTTTGGCTGGGTGATTTGGGGGAAATCTAAGGAGGTGGGGTTTTGCTTTTTATTGAGTGCTGTCAGGAAGTGGGGTTAATTTATAATTGGGTATCTTATATTAATAATTCTTACCTAAAGGAAAACTAGGCCAAGGCAAAAAATGTTACTAGAATGAAGCAGTAGTCACTCATAATAGCCAGAAGGGATATTTGCTGATTTTTGTGGTTTGGACAATGTTCAGGTTTTTGCCTCTGTTCACAAATGAGAGGGCTCTTGTTTCTGTCTTGATCCATTATAGCCTCTCGGTGGCCTTGTAGATGTTGGTGATCTGTGAAATAGTTCAGGTTCCCAGGCATAACTAAGGACCAGGCTAACCTCTGGATATAGGAGACTTCCTTTTTCTTTTTCACTTCTTATCAGAGTACAAAAGATCTTTCTCCTTCATATTTAGAATTGAAAAGAGGACATTTCAAGCTAACCAGCCATAGCAATTGTGAAACTATAAAAATGTCAAACTGCCTATTTAACAAAGCTAATCTCTTTTATACAGCCTAGCTTTAACCTTGGGGAGGCTTTTAAAACACACATGCAAAATTTAAATTATAAATTCCAAGGAGCACCTTTTATGAATAAACCCAAAATATATTAGAGGCATTGTATGTGTTCTCCAAGAGCTACTTTAATACTGTTTGAATATTTTCAAGTTTCAGAAAAATAAATTACCACTATAGCAGGAGGACAGAGGTTAGGCAGTTTGCCAGAAGATTTGCAAATAGGAAAAGAAATCCACAGCATTTGAGAAGCGATTTTCAACCCTTTTCCTCTCAGGGCACACATAAGCTAATTACTAAAATTCTGCAGCATATCAAAAATTATACTTTTTGTCATTGTGACAAAAAGAAATAGGTATAATTTTGATTCATTCACACACAGTGGCTATTATTGTGTTAGCTGCTGTCATTTTTTAATTTGACAATGTAAGGGAAAAGAGGTCAGCGCCCCTGACTAGTCAGGTATTGCATGTTTTGAAAATTCTTGTGGCACACTGGTTGAAAATTGCTGCATTAAAGGCATTCAAGGAGTCCCCAGCTTTTATTTTTTTCTTTTTCCTAATGAAAACAGTAACAAAAAGACACAAAGTTCATTGAGAAGTAAACTGTTAGTTAACCTAAAAGAAGTTAAGTAGACACACATTCCTTGCTGCATTAAAACAGTGGATAATGAACTTAAAAAGTAGAGAAACAGCCCTGGTTGGTAGCACAATGCATAAGGCATCAGACTGTGAACTCAGAGGTTGATGGTTCAATTTCCAGAGCACATAACCAGGTTGCAAGCCAAGTCTCCAGCCAGGTCTGGAGCGGGAGGCAGGTGAAAGACAACCATACATTGATGTCTCTCAGCCCCTATCCCTTCCCCTCTCTCTAAAAATAATAAATAAATTCTTAAAAAAACAAATCCCCATCCATTACTAATATTTGCAGTGAGAAGATCAAAACTGCATTTTGTTTCATCAATGTGATTTAACCCAATAAAAATATCTATCCTCTATTACTGTATCAGTAAATTACCCCTTTATTTTGTCCAGCAAGGCCTGTGCCTTAAAAACCCACAGACTCTTCCCTTGATACTACTGAAGTTCTGCCTATCTGACTAAGGGCCACCTGTCACTCACCTGGTTTTTGATCAGGCTCAGGCCATGACTTTCGCAGAACGTGAACTGTAGACCCAGGCTGAATGCCATAGAAGTCAAGCGTCTGGTCATCTTTTAGCTTTCGGCCACAGTAAATCAGATCTAAAAAAAGAACAATTCATTTATACTTTGCTCCTCAAAACAATGTAGATGTTTTCTGGCCCCTAGGAACCTTATTTCAATTAGACAAATAGCTAGAGAATGATATATGCTTACAAGGTAGTGTTATTTAATAAATACATTTTAGTAACAATGGTTAGCAAGTACAAACTCATAAATAAAACACAGGATCTATGCATAAGAAAGCTCTAGAGCTTAACATTGTGAATACTACTCAATTTAAATGAATGGGAAAATGCAACAACAAAAAAGGGTGAATCCAGAGTTTTTATGACTGAAAACATAGTTTTTGCCAGTTGGAACCCTTAGCTATTATAAATTATCTTTATACAATAATATAATTTGTTATACTTAATTCACTTTCCTTCCACCTAGAATGCCCTTGCTATCTTCCTTTCCTTTTTTATTACCTTTCCTCTAACTAACCAAACAAAATCCTTTTAATCATTCCTTAGGACCAACTTCAAAATGTCATATACTGGAATGCTTTTCCTGACCTATGCCATCCCAAATTACTGCTCGTTCAGAAAGAATTCAACAATGTCATAGTTTAAAAAGTTTGTGATAAAGTAGTTCTGTATAATATACAACTGACATGACAACCAACAGTTTTATTATTTGATTTGTATTTCTTTTCACCCAACACTAACTTCCCTGGAGTGTTAACATTATGAGGCAACAAATCCCAACTTCTTAATTTACCCTTGTAATTACAGAAGTATCCTCCCCAGAAAGAGATAAGAACAGCAGCAGAGACTCACCAATCAGTTCAGGGTCTGGAACTGACTCCTGGAGTTTGCCAGCAATGAGTTGCTTCAGAAATGAAATACTATAGCCCCCCAGTGAGTATTCTCCCAGCTCTGTCTCTGGCAACCGAAGAATAGACTTTGGGGCAAGTGGCTGGTCAGCCAGTTTCACTGCGAGGTGCCAATCTGAGAGAGACATTCTCTCTCTTTCACGCTCTCTCTTTCTCCCTGTAAAGGAATTGAGCCCTTCCTTAGTGGTTAAAGGACAGACCACCACCTTACTCCATTGTCACCCCATGAAGAGGTTGGATGAGAGATAACTCACTATGACACTGCAGGAAAAGCACAGAATACAGCACCAAGACAGAACTAGAATCTGGGGTCCTCTCTACTCATTCTATGATGGACAGCAAACACCTTCAGCTCTCTAGGCCTCAGTTTCTCCATCTTTAAAGTAGACACCCTTAAACACCAGCCCACCTAAAGCAATGTGAAGTTCAAATGAGATCATCTAACCCTCTCCCTTGTGTAAACTCATTTCTGACTCACACCTCTTGCCCGAACTATTACGAGCCTTAATAATAAGTTCCCTGACTCTTGCCTCTACCTACCAAACATTCATGCTGCCACCCAACTCATTTAAGAACAAAGATATGATCAAGTCACCCCTTGGCTTATAACTCCTCTAATGACTCTTAACCATTTCTTTGAATAAACCTAAACTCCACAGCCTTACAAACACATTTACATCTGTCTCCTTTGCCAGCCTTCCTGCCAAGAGAACCCTGTCCCACCCTCTGGGCATGTAACCCCAACTCCACTAAGCCTCCATTCAAAACAAAGCTCCCCCACTTTACACCTCTGCTAACTCTGCTTGTAATTCCTCTTTTCTTTGGCCTCTCGGCAAAACTTAGCACATTACTATGAGACCAAACCAAATACCACTGCGTCTGTCCCCTCTCCCACTCTTCTGTTGTCTCCACATTCCTTCAGGACAAAGAGTTACAAATATCTATTTACTTCCAAACTCATCCCCCTAACCCATTCTTGAGGGCTCTTGAAAGCAAAGACTAGATTTCTTTGACTTCACTGTCCCATTGCCTAGTACATAGGGGTGCCCCAAAAATGCATCAGAAATTGAAGTTGGAAGAACCTTGTAAGGCAAGAAAATCTCTTGTTATAATCACTACTGATTCCACAGAATCCTCTAGCAGGGATGATACAAAAGGTTGTGAGGTTAACAGGCTGCTCAATAGGCCCCATGCCATCCTCAAGGTATCTCCCATCTCCACATTCATGATAGGGGAGGTACAGGTCTATTTACATATTATATCTCATTTAACCCTCAAATCGTTCACCGAAGCAGGCATATCATCTAATATTACAGACCAGGCAACCGAGACCCAGAAAGGTGATGTCGCTGACACTAGTTCACAGAGAGCCAAGTAGTGGAGAAGACACTATCCCTTTAGCAACGACCCCACCGCTCCCATTGGACCATCTAACTTGTCACCACGAGTCAAGCCCACGAGCCCACACACCCAGACGCCCAGCGCCCTCACCCGTCCCGCGGAAAGAACTCGGCCGCAGAGCCGCCGTGATAAACACTCACTCCAGTCCCCTCCGGAGACCGGAAGTTCCGCCCTGCATCCTGGAAGTTTCAGATCCCGCTGCCGCCCCGCCCCTTGCAAGTAGTAGGCCGGTAAGGAGCTCGGGTTGCAAACTTCCGGTTCCGGAGGCGGGTACAGTTTCTGGGTCCTTGAAATTCTCAACCGAAGGACCTCTTGGTTTTTTTTGCAACCGAGTCTCATTCACCCTTCGAGGGCACCAGTCGTTAGGGAGCCCCCTGGTGTGGCCTGTACAGCCCTGGGACTCCCGCGCTGCCCGGTCGGTCGCGCAGAGTTGTTAACAATGCTGCGGGTGGAAACGCGGGCTGCGGGACTCTAGGCCCGTTGGCGACCCCAGTCCTCTCCCGCTCAGACCCGTGGTTCATGAGGATTCATTCCCTAACGGCTTTAGACTCCCCTCAAGGGTTCTTTGCAGTCCTCACCATGAAATAAGGTGCCGTCAGTGAAGTCAGCCTCTTTGTGTTCCTTGTCACAACTTCTCGCCCCGAACCTACCTACGGGGCAGACTCGGAAGGTGGGTTCCTTGAGGGGAGTTACTAAGTCGGGTTTCTGGTATACCCAGCGTGTAGTGGTGGGTTTTACTTACTTGTCATTCATAGACTCAGTTTGGGGAAGGAAGTTTTCCACAGGATCCTCACAGAGAAAATGCATTTTAGCCTTCCAGTTAGAATTGGATTATGTTTGCACGGAAGTTAGGATTAGCTAAAATGTTGATGACAGGTGCTGCTTCTAACTGAACTGTTTTCAAGTAAAGAAAGGAAAAGTGAATATAAGAGAATAATGTGGTAGATCGTAGCAGCTAAAGACTGGCCCTGTCCCAAATGTAAAAAAAGCATAACTCTGGAACATCCCAATGTAAGCCCTGTGACAGACAGCGCTGAGCAGATGAGCTAGACTGAGCAGAGCATACAAAAACTGCAGGGTCTGGGAAGGCCTAACATTGGAGGCCCATCACCCCTTCGCTGCTCTGTTATGTGGGGAGTTTCACCATGTCTGTCTGTCTTCAGGCTCCAGTACAGTTTCCTCATGGTTGTCCTCACATGTACCCCATTCCTCCCATCACACTCACCTTTAGATACACTTTCCCTTTCAGAAATCCTAACTATCCAGCCCTCCTTAGCCACTCTCCTCTCCTATCTAAACCACATAATTTAGTATTTTGTTAAATTTTATTTGATGTTCCACCTTAACTGCCTGCAAAAGAAAGCAAGGACAGTGTCATCATTCTATTTTCCTCAAAATGCATCTAAAATACAAGGTGAATATCTTGTTTTCATCAATTTCATTATAATCTCCATAGGGGAAAGAACAATGATTATCTTGCACCCCACTTCATCTTCAACAGTTGACCTTGTCGAATAAATATATCAGGACAAAGCTAGTGTGAGAAGGACCTCTACTCATCCAAAACCCAAGAAATGGAGATAAAAGAACAGTGAAAGCAAGGCTTTAATGATGGTCTTGCAAGATCCGATATCTGTCTGGTGGGCAGGCACCCAGCAGAGGTGCAGTGAGGCTTATATCCCCTGGTGCACAGGTCCCTTCCCAGGGTTCCTCGTTGGCTGAGTACTATAGAGGGTGCAACCTTCCTAGTCTAAAAGATGATTGCCTATTCCCCTAGCCCTTTGTTCCCAAAGGCATTGGTAGGAAACCTCGGCCCCCTCTGTCCTGGTTCCTCAGGGACCCTCCAAACAACATTTTTCGGTTTGGTAGTTTGTTACACTGCTTGTGCATGGTGTCCACCCCTCCAGTAATTTTCTGCTAGCCCTATAGGCTGTATTATTCTGAAAATAAACCCTTACTATCTTTATTCCTTAACACCTATCTACCAAATGTGGCTGTCTTACTATGTAGCTTGTTGCTCCAAGGAGAAGAGGTAAACCTAAATTCTGAATCCTTATAATGTTCAAAAATATTTTAATGATACATTACTAAATGAGCAAATGAATGAAGGAATAACCCAATAATAAATTTGAGAACCATTTACAAAGTAGGTCTTGTGCTCAAAATCAAAGGTCAGATTTTAGAGAAAGTTAGAAACCTGGACCCAAGACAAAGATGGATGACCACAGAAATGGTAAGAAGAAAAGTATCCAGGCCCCGTCCTTTAGCCAGTCAACATTTGAAAACATTGCTACTCATTATCTGTCTATAAGATAGTGGTGGACATTCAGGCAATCAGAACAATGGAAAATAAATGATAAGAATGCATATTTGTATTTTTAAAATAACTTGTTTAGGCCCTGACTGGTAGCACAGAGGATAAGGTGCCGGCCTGCGAACCCAAAGGTCGCAGGTTCGATTCCCCAGCCAGGGCACATAACAAGGTTGCAAACCAAGTCTCCAGTCAGGTCTGTGGCTGGAGGCAGGTGAAAAGCAACCATCCATTGATGTCTCTCTCCCTCTCTGCCTCTCTCTCTTCCCCTCTTCCTAAAAATAAATAAAATCTTTAAAAAAACTCGTTTATAAAGTTAATATGTGGATATCTAGGTCTAACAAGGTAGCAAATGAAAATCTGTAAATACTTATACAAATGTATAAAATAATACATTTATTAAAAACCATATAGCCCTGACCAGTGTCACTCAGTTGCTTGGACATCATCCCACAAAGCAAAGTATCACCATTTTTTTAAATAAAGATGTTATTTATTATTTCCAGAGAGGGGTAGGGAGAGGCACAGAGAGGGAGAGAGACATCAATGTGTGGTTGCCTTTCACCTGCCCCCAGCTATAGGTCTGGCTGGAGACCTGGCTTGCAACCTGGTTATGTGCCCTGGCTGGGAATCGAACCAGTGGTCTTTGGGTTCACAGGCTGGTGCTTTATCCACTGTGCCACCAACCAGGGCCAGGGCCACCATTTTTATTCCCAGTCAAGGCACATGCTTGGGTTGCAGGTTCAGGCATGTCTCTGACTGGGAATATACTGGGCATGTATGAGAAGCAACCAATTGATTGTTCTCTCTCTCATAGATGTTTTTCCCCCTCCCTTTCACACTCTAAAAATAAATAAAATGTTTTTAAAAATTATATAGCTGTAGAAAGAGAAAAAATTATATAGCTGTGATTACAGGAGAAATGGGAAATGAAGAGGTAACTGAAAACAAGGCAGTGAGCTTGAGAGCTGATGGGACCTGTCCAGAGAGATAGGAGTCCTATAAACCTTGATCTACTTTTGTTTTAATACCAAACCAATAAGCCCCTCAGAAATGGAAATGTTTCAAAGATTTGCACCCTACCTGAAAGGATAGACTACAAAAATATATGGATTGGCACTAAGAGAAGATAAGAAAAGTTCTCTGCTTGGCTCTGAGGGCAATGCAGTGAAAGGTGATTGATGTTAGGGAAAAATAGCCTTCCCTAGAATCTGAAACCTTGGTTTGTGCAAGTTTGTAGACAAACTTTCCCAGGAACATCCAAAATTGGTCCTGGGGTCTGCATTTTAACATATAGTAAAAGGAATCTGTAATGAATAAATGTGGAAACCAAGACAATTTATTAAGTGATGAAAGAGAAAATGTATACTTGGGAAGATTTAATATGGGGGAAGCTTTGCACAGTGGCAATATCTTGGCCAGTGAGGTTTATCTGAGGCACTATTATTGCTAATTAATAAGGAGGAAAGGGTAAATAACATGTCATTTGAGTGTCTGTAAATTCAAACGGAATTCGGTTCATTCTTTCAAAGATAGCAACAAAATAGATTATGTGAATTAAATAAATATACTAACAAAATGAAAATTAAGTTAGGATGTTCAAAGTGTTGTTGCCTCGACTAACTATTACCTGTAGTTTTTTTCTTTAAAATTTTATTATTTTTAGAGGGAGGAGAAGGGAGAGAGGCAGAGAGGGAGAGAAACATCGATGTATGGTTGCCTTTCACCTGCCTCCAGCTATGGACCTGGCTGTAGACCTGGCTTGCAACCTGGTTATGTGCCCTGGCTGGGAATTGAACCAGTGACTTTTGGGTTCACAGGCTGGCACCTTATCCACTGTGCCACCAGCCAGGGCTATTACCTCTAGTTTTATTAGTCAACTTTATTCAGAAATAAATTGCATGTAATAGACTTCCAGCCAAGGTGAAGGTATAGGTAGACACGCTTTGCCTCCTTCCCCAATCATAAGAAGGATTGCATCTACCTCAAAACAAGAGGCAACCAGAACTACCAGAAAATTTAATGCAAATACAACAAAGATAAAAAGAAGCAATACTCATCAGACAGGTAGGAGGGCTGGAGCCAGGTCTGAGAGGCACTGGCTGTGGCCAGCCATTGGGAAGAGCAGTCACACGTTACAAAAGCTGGGAGGGACATCTGGGAAACAATCTCAGTCCCAGGCCAGAATGTCTAGCGTACAGTTCCAGTACTGGGGACAGAAATAAAGCCACGTTGCTTTTGACTGTGAAAATCAGAGGGGGCTGGGGTGATGGAAGAAACTGGCCATCTCTCATGAGAGTCTGTTTAGAGGCCCACCCAAGTCCTAGAACATCCTCAGACCCACCCACCCTGGGAACCATCACAAGGACAACAACTAGAGGGGTGCTAGTCATATTCAGGAAGCTGGTGAAGAGATGGGAAAAAGGGCAAGTACTGAACAAGCAGTATTGTTCCCTCTCAGAACACTCCCACACATATCGCTCCACAAGGTAGAGAAATAGGTTGCCCCACGCTGAAGAATACCTAAGGCTCCTCGCCTTACAATGTAACAGGTGCGACAGCTCTACCTAAGACAGAGAGGCAAACACAGTAGGCTGTCAAGTAGACAGGGAAGTATGGCCCAAAAGAGGGACCTATCAAGAGGAAGAACTCAGCAACATGAAGATAACCTACCTAATAGAAATTCAAAACACTGGTGGTAATTATGCTCACAGACTTGACAGGCATGATTGAGTATGGCAAATGCAGAGGGAAAGAAGTGAAGGCTACACTAAGTAAAATGAAGACAAATCCACACGAAACCAGTGGTGATGGAAAAGAAGCTGGGGTTCAAATCAATGATTTGGAACATAAGAAATAAAGTCAACCACTATAGAATGAAGAAATAACAGCTGAAAAGAGCAAGAGGCTTAGGAACCTCTGGGACAGCTTTAAATGTGCCAACATCCAAATCATAGGGATGCCAGAAGGAGAAGAGGAAGAGCAAAAAAATGAAAACTTATGTGAAATAATAATGAAGGAAAACTCTAATTTAGTGAAAGAAATAGACATACAAGTCCAGGAAGCACAAAGGGTCCCAAACAAGTTGGACCTAAGGAAGGCCACACCAAGACACATCATAATTAAAATGCCAAAGATTAAAGAGAAAGGAAGAATCTTAAAAGCAGCAAGAGAAGAGAGTTGCCTACAAAGAAGTTCCCATAAGACTTATCAGCTGATTTCTCAAAATAAATTTTGCAGGCAAGAAGTGTTCAAAGTGATAAAAAGCAAGAACCTATGTATAACTGAGATAACTCTATCCAACAAAGCTATCATTTAGAATGAAGGGGCAAAGGTGCCAGCCTCTGAACCCAAAGGTCACTGGTTCGATTCCCCAGCCAGGGCATATAACCAGGTTGCAAGCCAGGTCTCCAGCCAGGTCCATGGCTGGAGGCAGGTGAAAGGCAACCATGCATTGATTTTTCTCTCCCTCTCTGCTTCTTTCCCTTCCTCTGTCTCTGGAAATAAGTAAAATCTTAAAAAAAAAAAAAAAAAAAAAAAAGTTTTAGAATGGAAGGGCAGATGAAGTGCTTCCCAGACAAGGTAAAGCTAAAGGAGTTCATCATCACCAAGCCCTTATTATATATGAAATGTAAAGGAGGCACATTTAAGAAAAAGAAGATAAAATTATGAACAGCAAAATGACAAACTCATAACTGTCAACAAATAAATATTTTTAAAAATCTAAACAAGTAGATCAGGAACAGAACCATAGGTATGGAGATCATATGGAGGGTTAGCAGCAATGTGGGGGAAGGGGAGAATGGGGGAAAAGATGCAGGGATCAAGGAGCATAATTGGTAGGTACGAAATAGATAACGGAGTGTTAAAAATAGTTAAGTAAATGGAGAAGCCAAAGAACTTACATGCATGACTCATGGACATGAACTAAGGTGAAGGAAGGATTGCTAAAGGGAAGGAAGGTGCCAGGAAGAGGGGAGCAAAGGAGAAAAAAATGGGACAACTGTAATTATGATAATCAATAAAATATACTTTTAAAAAGTTTTAAATATATGTAAATTCTCTTTGGAAGAACACTTTTTTTTTTTTTTAAGATTTTATTTCATTATTTTTTAGAAAGAGGGGAAGGGAGAGAGGCAGAGAGGGAGAGAGACATCAGTGTATGGTTGCTTTTCACCTGCCTCCAGCCACAGACCTGACTGGAGACCTGGTTTGCAACCTGGTTATGTGCCTTGGCTGAGGGAATCGAACCTGCGACCTTTGGGTTCGCAGGCCGGCGCCTTAACCACTGTGCTACTAGCCAGGGTTGGAACAACACTTTCAAAACCCATGTCATCCATCAGGAAAGAAGAATGCTAAGTGAAGATTTCACACACAAAAATAAGCTAATATTCACTGGAAGGTGCCATTGTAAGAAAGATCAGAAAAACAAAACAATCACAATATTAAGAATGTCAGACATAAAGAAGTTGATTAAAATGGGAAATAATCATAATAAAATCTATCAAAGACACTAACAAGATAAAAAGTATTTTAATTTTTATTACATTTTATTGATTATTCTATTGTAGTCCCAATGTTTTCCCCTTTGCCCCACTCCACCCAGCACACCCACTCCACCAGGAAATCCTCAGAGCATTGTTCATGCCCA
Organism: Noctilio leporinus; assembly: GCA_004026585.1. Taxonomy (NCBI): domain Eukaryota; kingdom Metazoa; phylum Chordata; class Mammalia; order Chiroptera; family Noctilionidae; genus Noctilio; species Noctilio leporinus. The sequence continues at coordinate 2,088 of PVIW01016790.1, read as the reverse complement.
TAGGTCATGTGTATAAGTTCTTTTTTTTTTTTTTTTTTTTTTTTAAGTTTTAAAGCTGTGGAAAGACTTTATTGTTGTATTTTATTACAGAATTATAAAAATTCAAAAATAATTGTCTGGAACCACAATTAAAAAGAAGTATAACCCATAAAAAGGCATTTTGGCATTTGTTATAATTTTTTCCTCAAGTTATGAAATGCAGCTTCCCAATGACTGTTATAATAGCCATGAATTTCTATGATTTCAGCTGAATACTCTCATTATTTTTCTCCTTAAGACATGATCATGACTCATTTTTTCTTCAATAGCTCAGTCATTTCAGGAACTACCTTGAATAAATCTGCAACTATTCCATAATCTGCTACTTGAAAAATGGGAGCTTCTGGGTCTTTGTTAATTGCCACAATTGTCTTGCTAATGTTGCTAAATGTTGGATGGCTCCAGATATTCCTACAGCAATGTAAAGTTCTGGTGCTACTATTTTTCCTGTCTGTCCAACCTGCATGTCATTGGGAACAAAGCCAGCATCAACAGCAGCACGAGAAGCACCAACTGCAGCATGTAGTTGATCTGCCAAATCATATAACAACTTAAAGTTCTCTCCACTCTTCAAACCCCGACCACCAGACACCACCACTTTGGCACCAGTTAGCTCTGGTCGATCACTTTTGGTTAATTTCTGGTCAAGCCATTCTGATATCCCCACTGGGGAAGAAGTTGATGCCTTTTCTGAACTGGCACTACCTCCAGTAGTTGCTGCAGCTTCAAAAGACGTTCCTCGAACAGAAAACACCTTCACTTTTTCATCACACTTTACTGTACATAAAGCGTTACCTGCATAAATAGTTCTCACAAATGTGTCAGGTGATTTGATTGCAATGATGTCAGAAATTGGGGCAACATCAAGTTTGGCTGCTATTCTGGGCAAAAGGTTCTTTCCGAAGGCAGATGCACCTGCACAGATGTGTGTGTAATTGAACTGTTTCTGAGTTGCCAAAATCAACGGTGTCAATTCCTCTGGAAGAAGGCCCTTGTATGCATCATGCTCAGCCACCAGAACTTTTGCTACACCTGCTACTTTGCAGAGATCCTGTGCCACCTTGTCACATTTGGCTCCAGCTATCAAGCAGGACACTTCACCTCCCAGACGTCTGGCTGCAGTGATGGTATTTAATGTAATGGGTGCTAGGGCATCATTTGCATGCTCAGCTATTACCAGGGTACTCTGAAATCGTAGCAATAAGGCCTGACTTTCAAGACGGGACAGCAAAGGGCGCCGCCGCAGCAGCATCCGGAGCAAAAAGTGCCCCTGGCGCCAGACAGGCAACCCCGCCAGAAATGGGCGAGCGGCCGGCACAGGCCCTGCTCCGCGGGCGGCGAAGGGCATCCCCGCAGGGGAGCCTACAGCACCCGCCGCGGATGTGCGCGTCTAACCACACGTCGCCCGCCCGCCCGGAGGTCGCAGGTTCGAGTCCCAGCCCGGGCGCCGCGTGCACGTCAACCGCGCTTTGAGGCCTCGCTCGCTCCCGCTCCTCCCGCCGACACCTGAAACCAACCCGTTGCGGCTGGTAACCGTCCAAACACTGTGAAAAGCGTGTAAAAAAATAATAAAAAAAAAAAAAAAAACAAGAATGCGCCCCACAGCGGCCCCGGACAACGAACGACCCCCCAGTTCTCCCGCGGCGTCTCACCCGCCCACCAACTGCCTAGTTTATTTTTTATTTTTTCCCCCAGTTTTTGTTTTGTTTGGTGTGCGTACCGGCCTCGGATCCCTGGAATTTCCCCCCCACACATCCACCACCTGCGGAGTCTGTCCGGCTCCCCTGACTGGAAAATCCATCCACCCATCCATCACCCATCGCCCTTCATCCATCGCCCATCAGTCCGCCCGTCCGTCATCCGCCCCGCGGGCCCGAGCGCCGGCTGCAGGTTTCAACCTGACACGCGTCGGCATCTCCAGAAACTCGCGGGGAAATGGCCGGCCCGTCGCCGCGCGAAGACCCCACGGCGGCGGGAAAGCGCCCCCGGCCCGCAACCGGGGCCCCGGAGCGCAAACCGACCCTCGGCAGGGACCGCCCCCCCCTGCCC